>SJYW01041334.1:222966-258625 GCA_006410735.1 Raphicerus campestris
TGAGCGATAGTTTAAACTTATCAAAATTTTCAATTGTCTCCCACATCTATGGCTACAATTCCTAATCAATTTAGCTTTCTCAAAGACAAGAAACTGGGCATTTTACCTTTTAATATTCCTTATAAAAATTCTTTAGAAAGAACTTAATAAAGTGTACAAATTATGGAATTATTGATAAGCAATTATAGGATGACAGAAGTATGTCTTTAATGTTTCAATATATAGGAACATATACAAAACATTAATCAAGTCAGTTTTGACAACCATATCAAAACTATAACATAGTGTGCAACAAAATATACTATTATAATTAAGATAATTCTATTTGTTTTCCAAAAGTACATTTACTTACTAGATTAACTTTTTAAAGGGGGAAGCAAAGTAACATCATAAAGTAATATTTCATTATAAAGCAACAGTTTGATTGGTTATATTTTGAAAAAAGAATGATACATTTTCTCTTATTCTTTCAAGAAAAGGATCTGTAAGATTTAAATGATCTCCAGGAAAATGTTTCCATTGCTTCAGTTGTGACATAGAGAGAGGTTTCAGGGAATCAGACTTCTGCTGATGTGGACCAAGCTGGCAATTTCTAGACACAGGGAGTTTTTCCAATGAATCACCTGAAATAAGTAAAACAATAAGAAAATCCTTAGGCCAATTAATACTCTATTATATACAATACATTTTTATGATATGATGAGCTTGTGTGATTTATTACATTTGATTACCATAGTTCACGTTAAGAATGGCAAATTCAATTAATTCATTTCTTCTACAAATATTTATAAATTGTTTGTTATGTGCTAACTTGAGCAAAGAGGGCCAAAGTGGTCAACAAAAATAGACAAGGCCTCTGACTTCAAATACCTTATGATCTAACAAGAGAACTACACATTAAACGAATAATCATCCAGAGAGATAAATGTATTATAGACCCACAATTTCTTATCTAAAAGTCTGTGGGGCCAGATAGGTTTCCAAATTTAGAATATAACTGTAAAAACGTAGGGTAACACTCCATAATCAAATTCATTAATCAGCTATGGCAAGAACAGTTGTACAAAAGAGATTAAAGACCATCGATAAATTCACATAAATTTAGCTAAGGTTTCTGCCATCAAATAAGACTGTTGCAAATTTATGAAAGTGAAGTGAGTGAAAGTCCTTCAGTCGTGTCCAACTCTTTGCGCCCCCATGGACTATACAGTCCATGGAATTCTCCAGGCTGGGATACTGGAGTGGGTAGCCTTTCCCTTCTCCAGGGGATCTTCCCAACCCAGGGATCAAACCCAGGTCTCCTGCACTGCAGGCAGATTCTTTACCAGCTGAGCCACAAGGGAAGAAGACACAGGACAGGGCAGGGGACAACTTTTGGTCTTTCAAGCTTTATAGATTTCAAAAGTGGAAATAAGGAACTATGGAGCCACATTACAAACAGAGCTAAGGGTATGAAGCTAAGCAGACAGGGCTATGAGCATGTGTAACAGGAGAAGCTGACCTGTGTTATTCAGATCTGAAGGATGACAGAGTAGCCACAACGGCAAAGTAGGAAGACCCTGAGCTGCCTTCTCCTATAGGCACACCAGAAGTGGGACTATGTAATTGTTACAAATTGCAACTTTCTATGAGAGGGACTGAAGACCAACAGAAGACATGTTCCACAATTAAAGACAGAAAGAACTACAAGGAGATGGGTAGGAGAGGCAGAGATGCAGTCAGGACCCACCCCACTGTGTAGGTGACCCACAAACTAGAGGATAATCACAATTGCAGAGGTTCTCCCCAAGGACCAAGGGGTCTGTGGCCCATGTCAAGCTCTCTAGCCTGGGGGTCCCGCACAGGGAAGATGAGCCCCCAAATCATCTGGCTCTGAAGACCAGAGGGAATTGCATATGGGAAAGCCAGAGGGCTACAGGAAATAGAGGCCACTTCTCCAAGATCAGGAAAAACCCAACCTATTTAATACACAAAAATAAACAGAGGCAAAACGAGGAGACAGAAGAATATGTTCCAAGCAAAGAAATAGGATAAAACCCCAGAAGACATACTAAGAGAAGTAGAGACAAGCAATCAACCCAATAAAGAGTTCAAGAAAATAATCATAAAGATGCGCAACAAACTCAGGAGAGGAATGGTGAGAAGTTTACCAAGAGCTAGAAAACAGAAGAACCAAACAGAGCAGAAGATACAGAAGCTGAGGCTGCTTTGAGAATCTAGGAGACAGGAGAAAAATACCTTGAAAGTACTGACCAGAAAAAAAAACCCAAAATATTAAAAAACCCTATCAACTAGAACTGTACACCCAGCAAAGTCAGAATTTAAGAAAGAGAAAAAACACTTTGAAAAATAAAATACCGAGAGACTCAGCCACTAACAGACCCTTGCTGGGGGAAAACAAAAAATGAAGAGACAGACAGTAGAAACGAATCGAAATATATCAGTAATTATGATTAATGTAAACAGACTGAAAGCTCTAACTGAAAGAAAACATCAGACCAGATAAAAAAAAGAAAATTCAGGCTCATGCTATTTAAATGGGAGCTACCTAAAATGATACAGAAAGATTTAATGTAAAAGAATGGGAAAAGATGTATCAGATAAATACTAACAATGAGAAAGTCAGTGTAATATATTAACATAGAACAAAATGAAGGCAAAAGACGTTAGGGATAAAGCAATCCCTACATAATGAAAATATAAATAATAATAAAATAAATGATAATGAAAACATTTCACAAACAACATAAAATATATAAAGCAAAAATTGACAGAACAATGAGAAAGAGAAAACTTCACTGTCATACTGTAAGATTTTAATGTAGTTCTCAATAACATGTCTAACAAAGAATTAGGTTATTAACAGAAAAATGGGCAAATGTTATGAACAGGTGGTTCACATAAAGAAAATACAGCTCTTAACCATAGAAAAGCATTCTCAATTTCATTCATAACAAAAGAAAATTAAATTAAGACAAACAAGCCATTTTTACTCTCAGACTGGCAACAACCCAAACATCTGATAATCCTAAATTGAGAAAGCTGTGGGGAAATAGTATACTGTTGGTGGGGTATAAATTGTACAAACTCCACTCCAGTGGAGGGCACCTTAGCAGGAACTACCAAATTACAAACGCCATGTATTCTCTTACATAGCAACACTGATAATTAACCTTATGGAGATATTTGAACATGTGGAAAAAGNAGTTCACGGTTCACATATTGCTGAAGCCTGGCTTGGAGAATTTTGAGCATTACTAGCATGTGAGATGAGTGCAATTGTGCAACATAACTCCGTTTCTCACTCTCAGACTCCCATCTCCTCCCGCCTGGTCTCCCGGTAACAAAGCCGCTGGGTCCAGCCCTGCGCATGGCTGATGGGGTGCGGGGTGCGGGGAAGCGCCGCGGGTTTCCCGGCGATAGTGGCTGGCGGAATGGCTTCCCTGCAGAGGGCCCCGAGGCCCAGAGGGTCCCCTCAGCGGCGACGGTGACCCGCACGAGCGTCCCTGCTCCGCAGGAGGGGCCCGCGCAGCGATCTGGCCCGCACGGCCCGGGGCGGGGCGGCGGGGACCCACGCACGTGGAGCCGCGGGAGGCGGGCCCTGAGCGCAGGAGGCATGGCCGCGAGGGCGGCCCCGGGCCTCTGAAGAAGGCTTTCTTATCTCTCCTTGCTATTTTTTGGAACTCTGCATTCAAATGGGTATATCTTTCCTTTTCTCCTTTGTTTTTCACTTCCCTTCTCTTCACAGCTATTTGTAAGGCCTCCTCAGACAGCCATTTTGCTCTTTTGCATTTCTTTTTTCTTGGAGAAAAAGATATAGAAGGTATAGAATCATACACATACGACACTATCCCTTATGGGGGAGCTGGGGGAACCGGGGAATAATATTTATTCAGAGATCCTTGCATATGTATAAAAATACATCTAGAAGGATACACAAAAAACTAGGAACAGTAGTTTTTTATAGGGTAGCAGGACTAGAAAATAGACAGATGAGGGCATTACTGGAGGAAGTGTTTCCACCATATACATTTTATACTTTCAAATAGCTTTCATATGTAAACATTACCAATTTTCCAGTTAAATTAATAAATTTTTAAATCTTTAAAATAAGAAAAAACTAATTTGGTAACAGAAAAAACTTTGACTCATATGGCAGAACTCTAAACTAATTAAGAGAATACAAATGATTTTCATGCACAAGAGAAACATTTGCTAACTGGACACACCAGGCCATACACCAGGTCTCTATAGCTGCCAACGAATCAATATCATGCAGACCATACTTGGGACTACAGTGCAGTAGCCAGAATTCCACAACAAAAACTAAAGTACATTTTAAACATACTTTTAAAAACCTCATGAGCCAAAGAAGAAATTATAATGGAAAATAAAAAATATTTAAAACTGAAAAATCGTTAAGACAGCATATCAAAATTATGAGATTCAGCTTAGTAGAAAATTTACAGCCTTAATACCCACTTTAGAAAAGAAGACTGAAAGTCATTAACCTAGGGATTCAAGTTTAAAAAATAAGGGAAAAAAAAACTAGATAAATACAGGGCAAAAGAAAAGAAATAGAGTAGAAATCACTAAAATGGGAAAAACATACAATAGAGGAGATTAATGTTGACTATATATAGATTATTTCAAGCTAGTCTTATACAGTTTCACTTCTTAAATTCATCTCAATACAATTATCAAGTGACTTCCAACTTCCAGCCATTACTTGCTCAAGTACTACTCCAAATCGAGCTCCTATCTGAATGGTGCTCATTCTGGAGGGTTGACACGTTCAGTCTCATTTAAGCAGCACAAGCAGTATGTGAAGTACTACGAAGCCTGGTGGCTTATGCGTACTGCCCACAAAGTATGACCTCATTAGGAATAAGTTGTACACAAAATAAACAGTAGGATTAGCCTGTCAAGTGTTTGTGTGTATGTGTGAAATAGAAGGATTAAAAACATTTCTCTCATTCTTAAATCATTATCATCAGGAATTGAAAGATTTTTACTAAATAAGTCAAATTTTCTCACCATTGATGCTGAAATAAGGTAAATTGAGAGAACTAATAGGGTTCTAATTAAAATTTTCTCTCCTAGAGTAATGGAAATAAAAACAAAAATAAACAAACGGGACCTAATTAAAAGCAAAAGGAAACTATAAACAAGATGAAAAGACAACCCTCAGAATGTTAAAAAATAATTGCAAATGAAGCAACTGACAAAGGATTAATCTCCCAAATATACAAGCAGTTCATGCAGCTCAGTATCAGAAAACAAACAATCCAATCAAAAATATGGGTGAAGACCTAAACGCACGTTTCTCCAAAGAAAACATACAGATAGCCAACAAACACATGAAAAGATACTCAACATTACTGATTATTAAAGAAAGGCAAATCAAAACTACAATGAGATATCACCTCACACTGGTCAGAATGACTATCATCAAATAATCTACAGACAATAAATGCTGGAGAGGATATGGAAAAAGGAGTCCTCTTGCACTGTTGGTGGGAAAGCAAATTGATACAGCCACTATTCCTTTAAAAAACTAGGAACAGAACTACCATATGACCCAGCAATCCCACTACTGGGCATAAACCTTGAGAAAACCATAATTCAAAAAGACACATGTGACCCCATGTTTACTGCAGCACCATTTACAGGAGCTAGGGCACGGAAGCCACCTAGATGTCCACTGACCTAAAAGAAGCTGTGGCAAATATATACAATGGAATGTTACTCAGCCATAATGAGGAAGACATCTGAGTCAGCTGAAGCGAGGTGGATGAAACTGAAGCTTGTTATACAGGGTGAAGTTAAAAAGAGGAAAATGTCGTATATTAATACATACATATGGAATCTTGAAAAACGGTACTGACGAACCTATGTGCAGGACAAGAGCAGAGACGCAGACGAAGAGAATAGACTGTGGACCAGCTGGGGAGGAGGGGCGCGTACGGACTGCGCGAGCAGCGCTGCCAGACCAACAGCGCCACGTGAGAGACAGCTGCGCGGGAGGCAGCTGTGCAGCACGCGCGTCCCGGCTGGGCGACGGGAGGCTCAGGAGGCAGGGGACACGTGTGCACTGACAGCCGAGTCATGCTGTCGCACAGCAGAACCCGCCACGACACTGTAAAGCAATTATCCTCCAATTAAAAACAAAAAGGGGGGGGATTCTTTTCTCAAATATCCATGTTGCAGCTGCCCTAAGACCTGAAGAAAAAGAAAACTAACATATGCAAGTGGTCAATATTTTAGTCATTGTTTTTAAATATTTTCAGCTGCTAAAGAGAGACCAATTAACTTCATCATCATAACAGAATTAAAATACAACTAACCTGTATGATTTTCTCCTGTACATTCACAGTCAAGCAGGTCATGAGTAACACAATGTGAACTTTCATGCAATGTGAACAAATTTTTAAGTTCTTCCACTGAAAACTGAATATGATCGGATGTCTTGGATAGGTCCACAACTGCCCCAGAAAGACCCTGCTTACTGATCTGTCTTTGATAGATCTTTTCCTCTATTGTACCTAAAGAGAAAACATTCATTAGATTTCCTTCAGATGTTTACAACCGTCATTTTGGTAGGGTAAAATATGTTTACTGTTATACTAGCTAACAAAATAATATTCCTGGTACTGAAGCACAGTTTAACACACAAAATACCTTTATTTACTCAAAGAGAATACACCTTTTTCATACTGGAGGGTTACTACCTGTGGTTAGGAGTCTGTAAATATGTACAGGGTACTTCTGACCATCTCTCCACACTCTAGACATTGCCTGTAGAAAATAAATGAGAATTCTGAAAGTACAATAGAAACCTTCTCCACATAAGCAACTTGCATTCATAAATTTAAGACTAGGAATTCTAGATTTCACTTACTGCTTCAAAACACAAAGCCCAGGCATACCTAAGCCTTCTCCACTTCAATTTTTTTTTCCTGAGTTAAAGAAAGGGATGAATGAACACTCGCTTGGGTACTGTAAAATAACCACAGGGTGCCATGCAACAGTGAAAGGGTCTATCTGCATTGAAAAAAAAAACTGGGATAGCAAGTTTGGGAAATAAGAATGCAAAGAACCAAGGATAGCATGGGCATGGAAGGTTTATTCTCAGTCCAACAGGATAATGATTCACTTCTAAGGAACCCTAGGATACCTGCAGTCAGCTCAGGCTCTAGGCAGATCCCTGAGGTTTTAAGATTTATCAGTGATACTATTTAGTAAAAGGTTGATATTCAAACCCTGAACATTCCAAATAAAATTATGGCCCTCAACCAGCTTCTGGAAGCCCCTGGAATACTGTACCTGATAAAAGCATCTTAGGTTACCTGGGGTCTTGGGCCATAAAGCTGTTTATGCTAACGATGTGATTTAGGTGGGGACTTGGGCCAGTTTGACCTTTGTAGAGGCCAAACTGATCAACCTCCAACGAAAGTCTAGACATCAAGGCTCAGGTGAACTTCTGTGGTTGACAGTGGGTGTTGCCATTCACTGATGCTAGGAAAATTCAGTGCTGTCCATACAACTCCACAGGGAGAGGAAAACTGGAAGCTTGCACCTGCTCTCTCCTGGACTCTGCCCTAAGCACCTTTTACCTGTGCTGATTTTACTGGGTATCCTTTCACTGTAATAAACCCTAATTTAAGGATAACTGCTTTTCCTGATTCTGTGAGTCCTTCTAGTGAATCACTGAACCTGAGGATTGTCTCCCAGTCCCCTAACAAAGCTACCAGGTGAGGTGCACATCTACAGGTAGAAACTTCAAAATCTGTGAAGATGGACTGTACTCTGAAGAAAACCAAAGGCTGCTTCTGAGATATTTTCCTAAGGAAGCTAGTTTTGCACCTTCACTATACCCTACACGAACACTGATCATGGCGCCTGCAACGCCTTGCTGTCCTCCCCTGACGGCCATGGGCATCCTGAAGGCCCAGCTAGCTACAGAGTCAAGCAGGGCCTGGAGACATGCAGGCTTGGGTATGGATCCTGACTCTGCCTCTTACAAGCTATGTGACCTGGAACAAGTTTCCATACCTTCATCAGCAAAACAGAGCTTATAACACGCACACCTGTAGGACTACTGTGAGGACCGAACAGATGTAAAGCATTTAGTGGAATGCCTGATACAAAACAAGGGCTGAATATGCAGCAGTTCTTATACTTCATCATCACCCTCACATCCCCTCAGGCACCGTATCCCCCTTCGGCATTTTATAATGTTTGTTTAATATAGAAACAGTCCTACCTGGATATCAGTAGCTGGATTCCAATCAATGTCATAGAGGATTAAGTGAGATCCTCCAATAAGGTTAAGCCCCACACCACCAGCTTTTGAACTTAACAAAAAAATAAAATCAGAAGAGTATTTACTATTAAAGCCATCAACAATTTTCTGCCTTTGAGAGATTGGGGTCTGTCCATCAAGTCTTGTATAAGCATATCCATGACGCTTGCAGACTTCTTGTAAAATATCCAGGGTTCGTGTATAGTTGGATACCAACACAACTCTGTCAATCAAAAAGAAAGACTATTCATATACAACTTGGAAGGAGTATTAGATTTTTTTAATTAGAGAAAAATACTAATATTATCACTGATATTTATAGAATATCCAACAGAACTTTGTATAATTAAAACATAGATTCTCTTTCAAATTCCATTTTAAAGTCAATAGCTAAGAGGGAATTCTCTGGAAGTCCAGTGGTTAGGAATCCGTGCTTTTACTGCCAAAGGCATGAGTTCAATCCCTGGTTGGGGAGCTGGGATTCCACAAGGCACATGGTGTAGGAAAAAAAAAAAAAGAAATCTAAGAGACTTTCAGTATAAAGATAATGGAGTAAACACCTTTCTGCTTTCATTACCTTTCTTAAGTCACCCTAAGAACAGCAGGAGAATAAGAAACAGAAACACAAACTCTATCTTTGATGAAACTAGGANGGAATTCTCTGGAAGTCCAGTGGTTAGGAATCCGTGCTTTTACTGCCAAAGGCATGAGTTCAACCCCTGGTTGGGGAGCTGGGATTCCACAAGGCACATGGTGTAGAAAAAAAAAAGAAAGAAATCTAAGAGACTTTCAGTATAAAGATAATGGAGTAAACACCTTTCTGCTTTCGTTACCTTTCTTAAGTCACCCTAAGAACAGCAGCAGAATAAGCCTTTCTTAAGTCACCCTAAGAACAGCAGCAGAATAAGAAACAGAAACACAAACTCTATCTTTGATGAAACTAGGAGAGATTTACATATGAAAACAGAGACTAGTGGAATGGTGACGTGTTTAGGAATGAAACCTAGGTGCCCAAAGAGGGATATACAAGTTCATTCACACAGTCACATTTTATAAAGGCAGGAGAAGGCAATGGTGTCCCACTCCAGTACTCTTGCCTGGAAACTCCCATGGACAGAGTAGCCTGGCAGGCTGCAGTCCATGGAGTTGCTAAGAGTCGGATACGACTCNCCAAAGAGGGATATACAAGTTCATTCACACAGTCACATTTTATAAAGGCAGGAGAAGGCAATGGTGTCCCACTCCAGTACTCTTGCCTGGAAACTCCCATGGACAGAGGAGCCTGGCAGGCTGCAGTCCATGGAGTTGGTAAGAGTCAGATACGACTCAACCACTTCACTTTCACTTTTCACTTTCATGCATTGGAGAAGGAAATGGCAACCCACTCCAGTGTTCTTGCCTGGAGAATCCCAGGGACGGTGGAGCCCAGTGGGCTGCCGTCTGTGGAGTCGCACAGAGTCAGACACGACTGAAGCGAGTTAGCAGCAGCAGCAGCACCAGCACAGAAGGAAGGGGTTTAGACTGCAGCTATTACAAGAACAAAGGTAAGTAGAACCCAGGCCCTACTCCCATGAAACTAGTTGACTTCTCTTTCTCAACTAGAANTCACTTTCATGCATTGGAGAAGGAAATGGCAACCCACTCCAGTGTTCTTGCCTGGAGAATCCCAGGGACGGCGGAGCCCAGTGGGCTGCCGTCTGTGGGGTCACACAGAGTCAGACACGACTGAAGCAAGTTAGCAGCAGCAGCAGCAGCAACAGCACAGAAGGAAGGGGTTTAGACTGCAGCTATTACAAGAACAAAGGTAAGTAGAACCCAGGCCCTACTCCCGTGAAACTAGTTGACTTCTCTTTCTCAACTAGAATACTTATTCTCTGTGGAAAGTAAATCAAAGAAACGTAGACCAGGGAACTCTGGAAGGCAGAGATACAGCAACAAACCAAAATGGAAGTCTGAGTTTCTCACGTCTCTCATCCTCTAGCAGGCTAGCCCAGGCGCATTCACATGGTGACAAAAAGGTTCTAGGAACCTTAAGGGAGGGCAAGCCCCATTGCACAAGATCCTTTCAAGCCCCCTGTTTTGCCATGTTTGCCAGCATCTCATGGGCCAATCCAAGTCAGGTGGCTGAGCTCAGAGTCAGAATGGGATAGCACCCAAAGTTACACGACAAAGGAACAAGGATAGAGGGACGGAGAACTTGAAACCATTGGTTGCAGTCTACCAACATTCCTATAAAAAGAATCTGCCTGTACTAATATGGGAACAACATTATTACTACTGTTAGTAGNACAACAAAGGAACAAGGATAGAGGGACGGAGAACTTGAAACCATTGGTTGCAGTCTACCAACATTCCTATAAAAAGAATCTGCCTGTACTAATATGAGAAGAACATTATTACTACTGTTAGTAGTATAGGAAAACACTCCAGTACTAATATTTCAGTCACTTTTCCCCCTTCCTTTTCAATACTATTGTGTGGATGAATAACCTTATCCAAACACAGTTTTTCTGATACAACTTTACGGGACTGGAGGAAGTCTCGTTTAGAATATTTTTCCCAAACAAGTTCTTACACGACTAGTTGTAGACTAACGGGAGCGGTGATTATCTTGGTAAGGAGTCTTGGACAATCCCCTTTCAGAGGTCAAGAGCTCCCCCCTCCCTGCCACATACATACCACTTTCAAACAAGGACAGTATTTTTATGATTACTTTACTGCCCCTAAAAGCAGCTGAAATCTGCAGGCACAGCTGCCATGTGAGGTAGAGTGCAAGATGTACCCAGCACAAGAGTGTCCAACCAAGATGTATGGGGGCTGGAATTCAGCATGAACTCTGCTCACTAGGTTTCAAGCCATGCATGAATGCAACAACCAAGAGGGAAGAGAACTTTTTAAATTTTGAAGTATCTTTTTTAGAAATTCCATATAAGGGCCACCATCCAGACAAGTCAGGAGCTCTAATTCATCTTAACATACACAAAAGCACTGTTGAAGAGTTCAGCCTGTGGGCCTGAAACACACTACCCGGCTGCAGTTAATGACAGCACAGTAGGTCAAGTGACAGCAATACTGTCCCTGGAGTCAAACACTGTGAGCAACTTACAGCTACATATTTTAAAGGTTTGGGAGATGTTTGTGCAGAAGCTGTTCAGCTGTGGAAAGCCTGACCTCTATACCCAATTGGCCATATGAGAAAAAACATGAAGGGCTACAATTCAAGAACAACAACAAAAAAAAAACCAAGGCAATTAAAAAATGGGCAAAGGATTGGAATAGACATCTTCCAAAGAAAATATACAAATAGACAACAAGTATATTAAAAGCTGTCCAACATCACTAATTACTGTGTGTGTCTGGGTGCATGTGTGCGCTCAGTTGCTCAGTTGTGTCCAACTCTTTACGATCCCATCAACTGTAGCCTGCCAGGCTCCTGTGTACATGGAATTTTCCAGGTAAGAATACTGGAGTGGGTTGCCATTTCCTACTTCAAGAGATCTTTCCGACCTCGGGATCAAACACACATCTCTTACATCTCTTGCACTGGCAGGCAGATTCTTTACCACTGTGCCATTTGGAAAGCCCCCATTAATTACTAAGGAAATGCAAATCAAAACCACAATGAGATATCATCTTACACCCATTAGGACATCAAAAACAAACAGAAAATAGCAATACTGGTGAGGCTGTTGAGAAACTAGAATCTTTGTGCACTCTTGATGAGAATGTAAAATGGTGTAGTCACTGCAAAAAAAGAGTATGGAGGTTCCTTAAAAAATTAAAAAGAGAATTATCCTATGATCCAACAATTCTATTTCTGGATATGTATCCAAAGGAATCGAAAAGGGGGTCTCAAAAAGACACTGATACACTCACATTCACAGCAACATTATTCACAACAGCCAGAAGGTAGAAGCAGCCAACTGTCCATCAGCAGATGAATGGGTAAACAAACTATCATATATATACAGGGGACTATTATTCAGCCTTAAAAAGGAAAGAAATTCTGACACATGTTAGAACATGGATGAACTTCGAGGACATTATGCTAAGTAGAATAAGCTAGTCATAAAAAGACAAAACATCATATGATTTCACTTATATAAGGTACCTACAGTAGTCAGATTCATGGAGACAGAAATTAGATGGGTGGTAACATGAAATTAAAAGATGTTTACTCCTTGGAAGGAAAATGACTAACCTAGATAGCATATTGAAAAGCAGAGACATTACTTTGCCAACAAAGGTCTGACTAGTCAAGGCTATGGTTCTTCCAATAGTCATGTACGGATGTGAGAGTTGGACTGTGAAGAAGGCTGAGCGCCGAACAATTGATGCTTTTGAACTGTGGTGTTGAAGATTCTTGAGAGTCCCTTGGACTGCAAAGAGATCCAACTAGTCCATTCTAAAGGAGATCAGTCCTGTTCTTTAGAAGGACTGATGCTGAAGCTGAAACTCCAATTCTTTGGCCACCTGACACGAAGAGTTGACTCATTGGAAAAGACTCTGATGCTGGGAGGGATTGGAGGGAGGAGGAGAAGGGGACGACAGAGGATGAGATGGCTGGATGGCATCACTGACTCGATGGACGTGAGTGTGAGTGAACTCTAGGAGTTGGTGATGGACAGGGAGGCCTGGCGTGCTGCGATTCATGGGGTCACAAAGAGTCGGACATTACTGAGCAACTGAACTGAACACACTAGTATATATAAAATATCATCTAATAAAACATTTTAATCCAACGGTATTAAAGAGTTCATAGAAAGTTTCCTTATTTTAGTCACTTCATTATTATGATAAAAGCAAATGACACTATTAATGCCCCAAAGAGGTGAAGCAGACTCCTTGACAATTAAATATAATTACTATTCTAAAAACTTTTCTCTGTGTTTTTGCATTCTAAAAGTTTGAATATCTCCTACAAGGATAATTAAGACACAGTCCCTGCACTACAGGTGCTGATATAGAAGAGAACTATTGATTACAGTATAACATGAGAAGAGCTCCATCAGAGGCAAGGACATGAGGCTAGGGGAGTACAGAAGAGGGGCTGCTAACTCAATATGAGGCCAGGGGCTTCCAAGAGGAGAAAGCATCTGAGCTGAGTCTTAATGAAGAGAAAGTTGGCCAGAAGCATGAGAAATGGAGGCACTTCAGGCACAGGAACCAGCATAAGAACAGAGGTGAGAAGCAGAGCAAATTGTAGCTTCTGCAAAGAGATTCTGGTATAACTGGACAACATGAAAGTGTGAAGGAGTCAAGAGGGATAAAGCTGGACAAGGAGGTAGCACCCATGCCATGAAGGGTCTTGACCAATGTGCTATAGAGTTGAGGAATTTCTGGAAGGCGACTGGGAATCTTTGAATGATTTTTAAGAAAAGGAGGGATATGTTCACATAAAAAAATATACAATTTAGGGCATACTGATATGCAATGAGATTGAAAGTCAGAGGAACACAGTTTATACGAGACTCAGTTCAGTTCAGTTGCTCAGTCGTATCCAGCTCTTTGCGACCCCATGAATCGCAGCACGCCACAACCCAACTGTAATAACAAGAATCAAAACAAAAATCTTGGTTCTGAACAGCAGTAATTAACATAACAGTGTAATCCAACCAGACCTCAAAAATAAATTTTTAAAAAATTTTTAAATAAAACTCAAAACAGGTGATTAAAAAAAAAATCTTGGTACCAGAAAGCAAATCGATTCCTGAGATTAAGAAATAAAACCAATAGAATGTAGTGACTGATGACATTGGGAAAGTGTAGGAGAAAAGTGAGTCTAGAAAGATGAAAGCTTTTTCTTTGCGTATGGTAGCATTCATCAAGCCAAGGAGAGTGAAAAAAGATTTAGGCTTGCAAAGGCAAAGTGATGAAGCTGGTCTGGTACATGAGAAGGCTGAGATCCAGACAGATTAAGATACCATTAAATAGAGGTCTGAACTAGAGATACAATTTGGAATCAACACTATATGGCTGATAGCTGAAACTAGGGCAACAGAACTAAGGCAGGAAGGACATTTAGAGTGAGAAGGAGGCTGAAGAGAATGTCCTCAGGAGTATCAACATTTAAGGACAAAGAAAAAGAATGATTCTTAAAGAGATAAAGAAATGACTTAGGGGCTTCCCCGGTTGCTCTGTGGTAAAGAGTTCACCGGCCAAGGTAGGAGACACAGGTTTGATCCCTGATGCAGAAAGATCTCTTACATCCTGTGGAGTAACTAAGCCAGGGCACCACAACTATTGAGCCTTCGCTCTAGAGCCTGGAAGCTGCAACCGCTGAGCCCACGTGCACAGCTACTGAAGCCCACACGGCCTAAGGCCCATGTTCCACAAGAGAAGGCACCACAACGAGACGCCTGTGTTAACGCAACGAGAGAGGAGCCCCTGCTCGCTGCACCCAGAGAAAGCCCGTGCCGCCACGAAGACCCAGCACAACCCAAAATCAACAAATTTAAAAACAGAAAATTAAAAAAAAAAAAAGAAACAAGTTAGGTATTACATATCAAAAGATATCTCTGCTGCTGCTGCTGCTAAGTCGCTTCACTCGTGTCCAACTCTGTGCGACCCCATAGACGGCAGCCCACCAGGCTCCCCCGTCCCTGGGATTCTCCAGACAAGAACACTGGAGTGGGTTGCCATTTCCTCCTCCAATGTATGAAAGTGGAAAGTGAAAGTGAAGTCGCTCAGTCGTGTTCAACTCTTCGCGACCCCATGGGCAGTAGCCCACCAGGCTCCTCTGTCCATGGGATTTTCCAGGCAAGAGTACTGGAGTGGGTTGCCATTGCGTCTCCAAAAGATATCTCTAGAGTTTTTTTAAATATAGGTATTTATATTTAGTTTTTCTGAGATAAAAATTTGCAGGCACATTGGTAATGACAAGTTTATAAAAGACTAGGAGCTGACCACGCCCCCAAAGAAAACAACTTATTTTTAATGTTTTCTTTTTTTCAAAAAGAGGCAGTGAGAGGAGGGAGTAAGAACATGGTCTACGCTGAAATTCCATAAGCACATAGAAGCGGTTTATTAAACTGCCCTCTTACCTTTCAGCAGGACGAAGGTCGCGGATAACAGCTAAGAGCTTGGACAGCACCTGCAGTTTCCCAGACTCTTCCTCAGTAAACATGATCGGGTTGTAATCAGCAGGGAACACATTCATCAAGCCTTCATAGAGATTTCTTTCTTCACTCTCATCCCAAGTTGAGTTGCTTTCTTTTTCCTGTTCAAAAGAATGACTGTCAACCCTGGTTCATGTTTTTTCAACAGGGAGGAAAAACTGCTAAAATTATGGGTAAAAAAACTGAAGCTTAATAGCTACCTGAAAAGCCTACTCTAATTGTTACGTAAATCTTTAAAGGTCACAATTTGGCCATGTTTGATTACAGAGCAGTTCTAATGATGTCTCCAAAATGCCTGCTCCCTGAACCCCACAAGTGCAGTATCATTGCCTATGTGTGATAGAGGGGGAGGCGGGCAGCAAGTAATAAACAGGAGGAAGACAGAGGGCAGACGGTGCTCAGAAATCTATGCTCTCTGAAACCCTGAAGATCCTCATCACTGCTGCCTTGTTTTCTCTCTTCTTCCCTCCTTCACTCGCTGCTGTTCCTTTTCTCTCCTGATTTGCAGGCTCACACAGCATCTCCTCCCAGGTGATACTCAAACTCAAACACAATAGTTGACTCAATCTTATCCACTTCTTCTACAAGAAGGAATAATTCTGCCAACACGTTAACAGAGAAATTTACTGTTAGTTACAGTATTGGCTTTTTTACAAAAAGTTTTTGTGTATTATTCCAGAGATGATCACCACCTCCAAAATTCCCCCGCCAAAACTGGCATGTGAACACAAAACTGGAGATTACATTTGTTGGAAGTCTCCTCCTCTCTCCCACATTTACCAGATTTATCACTGTTCTTGAAACATTGTTCAGCCTATGCCCCCTGCCTGGAATGTTCCACCATTTTTTTATTTTGCCCAATTATCCCACTCCTATAAACACTTGAGGACCCAACGCAAATTCTACCTGATTACTCACAGACACCTTTTTGGGGACATTGAGTCTTAAAACTTTATGGTTACACAGTACATTTCAACTTTGAATTTATTTAGTTGTACAATTAACAATTTTTTTATAATTCCCTAATGCTTTAATGTGTGTTGTAATCTTTTATTAATAATACAAGAAACATTTTAAGGGCAGTGAATCCTATAGCATAAGATGCTTGGCACAAAGTACTAATTTTAACTTGGCTTATTCCCACAACATAGCAGTATCTGCATAACATCACTTGATTAAAAATACTTGGAACCCTAAGATATTTACATAACTAGGATATATATGAGAGGAGAGATGGTTGCTGGCTGCTTTGGGTTAGGTTTCCTACTCCAGTGCCTACACCTTGGCAGCGTTATCAAAGGATGATAGACCCCAGGTCCAATCTACATCTTTTCATGTTCAGAAACTTGCATATGCTTAAGCTCNATTACAGAGCAGTTCTAATGATGTCTCCAAAACGCCTGCTCCCTGAACCCCACAAGTGCAGTATCATTGCCTATGTGTGATAGAGGGGGAGGCGGGCAGCAAGTAATAAACAGGAGGAAGACAGAGGGCAGACGGTGCTCAGAAATCTACGCTCTCTGAAACCCTGAAGATCCTCATCACTGCTGCCTTGTTTTCTCTCTTCTTCCCTCCTTCACTCGCTGCTGTTCCTTTTCTCTCCTGATTTGCAGGCTCACACAGCATCTCCTCCCAGGTGATACTCAAACTCAAACACAATAGTTGACTCAATCTTATCCACTTCTTCTACAAGAAGGAATAATTCTGCCAACACGTTAACAGAGAAATTTACTGTTAGTTACAGTATTGGCTTTTTTACAAAAAGTTTTTGTGTATTATTCCAGAGATGATCACCACCTCCAAAATTCCCCCGCCAAAACTGACATGTGAACACAAAACTGGAGATTACATTTGTTGGAAGTCTCCTCCTCTCTCCCACATTTACCAGATTTATCACTGTTCTTGAAACATTGTTCAGCCTATGCCCCC
This sequence comes from Raphicerus campestris, assembly GCA_006410735.1. Classification (NCBI taxonomy): domain Eukaryota; kingdom Metazoa; phylum Chordata; class Mammalia; order Artiodactyla; family Bovidae; genus Raphicerus; species Raphicerus campestris. The sequence goes on from SJYW01041334.1 coordinate 240,319, forward strand.
TGCCTGGAATGTTCCACCATTTTTTTATTTTGCCCAATTATCCCACTCCTATAAACACTTGAGGACCCAACGCAAATTCTACCTGATTACTCACAGACACCTTTTTGGGGACATTGAGTCTTAAAACTTTATGGTTACACAGTACATTTCAACTTTGAATTTATTTAGTTGTACAATTAACAATTTTTTTATAATTCCCTAATGCTTTAATGTGTGTTGTAATCTTTTATTAATAATACAAGAAACATTTTAAGGGCAGTGAATCCTATAGCATAAGATGCTTGGCACAAAGTACTAATTTTAACTTGGCTTATTCCCACAACATAGCAGTATCTGCATAACATCACTTGATTAAAAATACTTGGAACCCTAAGATATTTACATAACTAGGATATATATGAGAGGAGAGATGGTTGCTGGCTGCTTTGGGTTAGGTTTCCTACTCCAGTGCCTACACCTTGGCAGCGTTATCAAAGGATGATAGACCCCAGGTCCAATCTACATCTTTTCATGTTCAGAAACTTGCATATGCTTAAGCTCTAGGGAAATGAGCCATACTAACCAAATTAAGAGACTAAATCAGACTATAAATTATATAAATTTATTGACCTATAAATGAGACCTGCCTGTTTAAACCGGCTGGACTATGTATTCTGTCCTATAAACGGTCCATGGGGAAGCCAAGATATTAGCACTAAGTTGTCTGGTGAACATTAAACCAAAATACAAGGGAGATGAATGATCCTAAGGCACAGGAGTTCTTAGCCAGGAGCACATAATCAGAATCACTTGGCGAAGCTTTTGCAAAATCTTCACGACTGGGTCCTACTCTCAGAGAATCTGAACTGGCTCACAAGTGTCTAGAGTGGACAAATGTACTCCTAAGAGCTTCCCTGAAGACTGTAATGTATACTCCTAATTAAGAATCAATTAACAGATAACACCTTTATGTGCTGAGACAGCCTAATTCATGGAGGTGCATCGCAGAGATTTACCAGTTAGACTTCCCAAATCACCTAGACAGGGCGATCTCTTCTCTGACTCTGTGCCACCCAATACTCTCCTTTAAGAAGATACACATACATCACATGTAAGCAGATACACAGAAATACACAACTCTTACAAGGTGTGACTTATAATATTTTTATTGGTTATATCCATGCACATTTCCTAAAGAGAAACCCATCATTTTGACTGAACTTGGGAAAACAATCTAGTTTCAGATGGAAAACATTTATTAAGCCATTGCTTAAAGATTACTTATATGTGTGAAAGGCTCATTTCAGTCACGTTTTTATTGATCCTTACTTGCTATGATGCTAGAGGGACGGTAAATTATGTACTCCATTTGAAGTTTGTAGTACACTCTGCCTGTTATTACTTAAGCGGTACATTCTGGGCCATCATAGGTTTTTTCTTTTAAGGAGGAATTCTGGCTTCTTTTTTTGCTGGGCATCATGCCCAAAGAGTTTAATTTTTATCAATGTGTACAGAATCTGTTCCTTTAAAAGTTGCTTAATAAATTGTTATAATCCTGTTGACTGCAGATTTATAGAAAGCTGACTTCTCCTATGATAAACTATGTAAATATAATCCACTGTAGGAATAAACAGAGAAATGTGACAGAACACGACATCTCCTAAATACATAATTAACGACCTCCGCATAACATAGCACCCACAGGCCTTCTTTTCATTTGTTTGCAAATTATTCTACTGTTTAAAGAAAAATAAAAGAAAAATTAAGGGTGAGTTGGGGATAATAGGGTATTAATAGTTACTGTACAACTTCCACGACCAGGCATTCTGCTAGGTTCTTTCCATATTCTTTCATCAAATTGCCCCAATAACATTATCAGGAGGTTATTATTATCTCTGTCTTCCAGTTAAGACAAACTAAGGCTCACAGACATAACTTGGCCATGGTTAAACTTGCTTTTAGTTAAATCAGTAGTCCAGAGAAGGAAATCCAAGAAGGCAAAGTGGTTGTCTAAGGAGACTTTACAAATATCTGAGAAAGAAGAGAAGCAAAAGGCAAGGGAGAAAGGGAAAGACATACCAAACTGAATGCAGAATTCTAGAGAATAGCAAGGAGAGATAACAGTCTTCTTAAGTGAACGATGAGAACAAATAGTGGAAAACAATAGAATGGGAAAGACTAGAGATGTCTTCAAAACAATTGGAGATAGCAAGGGACCATTTCATGCAAAGATGGGCACATAAAGGACAGGAATGGTAAGGACTTAACGGAACCAGAAGAGATTAAAAAGAAGTGGTAAAAACATACAGAAGAACTATACAAAAAAGGTCTTATATGACCCAGAAAATCACAATGGTGTGGCCCCTCACCTAGAGCCAGACATCCTGGAGTCAAGTGGGCCTTAGGAAGCATCATTACGAACAAAGCTAGTGATGGTGATAAAATTCCAGATGAGCTATTTCAAATCCTAAAAGATGATGCTGTTAAAATGCTGCCATCAATATGTCAGCATTTGCTGACCACAAGTAGTCACAAGACTGGAAAAGGTCAGCTTTCATTCCAATCCCAAAGAAAGGCAATGCCAAAGAATGTTCAAACTATCCTACAATTCCACTCATTTCACATGCTAACAAAGTTACGCTCAAAATCCTTCAAGTTAGGATTCAACCACAGGTGAACCAAAAACTTCCAGAGGTCCAAGCCGGGTTTAGAAAAGGCAGAGGGACCAGAGCTCAAACTGCCAACATCTGTTGGGTCACAGAGAAAACATCTACTTCTGCTCCACTGACTCTGCTAAAGCCTTCAACTGCGTGGATCACAACAAATTGGAGAATTCTTAAACAGACAGGAATACTAACTAGACTACCTTACCTGTCTCCTGCGAAACCTGTATGCAGGTCAAGAAGAAAGAGTTAGAACTAGACATGGAACAAAGGACTGGTGCAAAATTGGGAAAGGAGCATGTCAAGGCTGCATACTGTCACCCTGCTTATTTAACCTACATGCAGAGCTGCTGCTGCTGGTCAGTGGCCCAGTCATGTCTGACTCTTTGTGACCCCGTGACTGCAGCACTCCAGGCCTCTCTATCCCTCACCATCTCCCAAAATTTGTCCAAGTTCATGTTCATTGCATTGGTGATGCCATCCAGCAATCTCATCCTCTGACAGGCCCTCTTCTCCTTCTGCCCTCAATCTTTTCCAGCATCAGTGACTTTTCCATTGAGTCAGCTGTTCACATCAGATGACCAAAGTATTGGAGTTTCAGCTTCAGCATCAGTCCTTCCAATGTACTTTGCATGATATGCAGAGTACATCATGTAAAATGCAGGGCTGGATGAATCACAAGCTGGAATTAAGATTGCCAGGAGAAATATCAACAACCTCAGATATGCAGATGATAGCACTCTCATGGAAGAAAGCAAAGAGGAATTAAAGAGCCTCTTGATGAGGGTGAAAGAGGAGGGTGAAAAAGCTAAGAATATTTTAAAAACTAAGATCATAGCATCCAGTCCCATCACTTTATGACAGAAGGGGAAAAAGTGGAAACAGTGATGATTATCTTTTCTTGGGCTCCAAAATCATAGCAGACAGTGACTGCAGCCAGAAAATTAGAAGACGCTTGTTCCTTGGAAAAATAGCTATGACAAACCTAAAGAGTGTATTAAAAAGCAGAGACATCACTTTGCCAACAAAGGTTCATATAGTTAAAGCTATGGTTTTCCAGGAGTTGTGTAAGGACGTGAGAGTTGGACCATAAAGAAGACTGAGCACCAAAGAATTGATGCTTTTGAACTGTGGTGCTGGAGAAGACTCTTGAGAGTCCCTTGGACTGCAAGGATATCAAACCAGTTATTCCTTAAGTAAATCAACCCTGAATATTCACTAGAAGGACTGATGCTGAAGCTGAAGCTCCAATACTTTGGCCATCTGATGCAAAGAGCTGACTCAATGGAAAAGATCCTGATACTGGGAAAGACTGAGGGCAGGAGGAGATGGGGGCAACAGAGGATGAGATGGTTAGATAGCATCACTGACTCAATGGAAATGGATTTGAGCAAACTTCGGGAATTAGTGAAGGACAGGGAAGCCTGGCATGCTGCAGTCAATTGAGTTGCAAAGAGGTGGACATGACTTAGCAACTAAGTCACAACATCAAAAGAGGGGAGCAAAAAAGCTGGCTTAAAGCTCAACATTCAGAAAACGAAGATCATGGCATCTGGTTCCATCACTTGATGTGAAATAGATGGGGAAACAGTGGAAACAGTGTCAGATTTTATTTTGGGGGCTACAAAATCACTGCAGATGGTGACTGCAGCCATGAAATTAAAAGAGGCTTACTCCTTGGAAGAAAAGTTATGACCAACCTAGATAGTATATTCAAAAGCAGAGACATTACTTTGCGGACTAAGGTCCGTCTAGTCAAGGCTATGGTTTTTCCAATAGTAATGTATGGATGTGAGAGTTGGACTGTGAAGAAGGCTGAGGGCCGAAGAATTGATGCTTTTAAACTTTGGTGTTGGAGAAGACTCTTGAGAGTCCCTTGGACTGCAAGGAGGTCCAACCAGTCCATTCTGAAGGAGATCAACCCTGGGATTTCTTTGGAAGGAATGATGCTAAAGCTGAAACTCCAGTACTTTGGCCACCTCATGCAAAGAGTTGACTCACTGGAAAAGACTGTGATGCTGGAAGGGATTGGGGGCAGGAGAAGGGGATGACCGAGGATGAGACAGCTGGATGGCATCACTGACTCAATGGACATTGAGTCTGAGTGAACTCCGGGAGTTGGTGATGGACGGGAGGCCTGGCGTGCTGCAATTCATGAGGTCGCAAAGAGTCGGACACAACTGAGCAACTGAACCGAACTGAACTGAACAACATCAGAGTAGGGACTGATACTTAGTTTCAACTCCCAAACAAAGTTCTCACTGTAGCCCAAATTGCCTTATGTTCAAATCCAAATGGGACAGCTCAACTATGTAGCCATTAAAAACCAAATTTGTAGAAGGCATCTAATGTGGGGAAATGACTATAATTTATTTAGTTAAAAAAACAGATTTTTAAATAATAAGCATAACATCATAACAATTAAGTTTTTCTAGAAAAAGACTACACATGTGTATCTTTAAGCTCCTATTTTCTCACCAAAAAAATGGGGATGGTAATAATACTTATTCCATAAAATTCTGTGAAGAATAAGTAAAATAGTATTTGAAAAGTACTTAGTGTTTGATACATGTAAATGTTTAATAAGCATCAACTAAGATTATTATTATTATTAATACCAAATGTGATTTTCTCTAGCTGAAGAGCTTTACCTCTTTATAACAAATTTCTCAAAGTGGTATTACCAGGCCACAAGTTACATAAAATTTTAAGGTCTTTGATACGCATTACTAAACTGTCTCCCAGTTGAACCAATTTACATTCTAACCAGTAGATTATTTTTATTTTCTTCTTTGTGATTTTCACAAATTTTGTACAACAATCATGTATTATTTCTACAATGAGGAAAAAATAAATTCTTTCTTAATGGTGGATTTTGTATGTGTCAAACCAAACAAAGTGACTGGCTTTATTAACATAAAACAGGAAGGGAAACCAGGACCAAGCATTAGGTGAGGCAGCAGGGACACAAAATCCAGAAGGAAGACCCTGAAGCCCAGTTCACCCCTCGTTCAGCTCCATGAATAAGGACATGCCCTGAAGAACAAGCAGAAGGACGGAGGAGCTCCAGGGAAGAATCACGCTGGAGACTCTGCACAGCTTTTGGAAAACACACAATGTAACCTCAGAGATTAGTCTCATCTGACCTCTCGGGTTCATATGACATAGAACCCTCAACTCATATTCCTGACACAGTCTCACACACTACTTACCTTTATTGAGCCGAACAAAAGGCAGGGGTGATTGCACAGTTTTTTAAGAGCTCCGATACATATTAGATGAGAAGTATTTTCCAACAATCCTTGAAGACAGAATCTGACGGCCTGAGAATTTAACAGTTTTCTATAAAGTGCAATCTGTAGGGCTCCTGGTCGGCAAAAGACTACATTCTCTATTTTAGGAGGGAGATATTGATTTATGACTTCTTGGGTTCTTCTAAGGATGAAGAGTCCAGTGAGGCAAGTAAGTTCAGCTGCTCTTTGCTCTCCTAACTCCTTTTCTTCCTATGGAAAAATAGCAGACTTAAAAGTGTTTTAGACAAAATAATGCATGCAGTTAAAAAGAATATTAAACATTTTATCATGATCAAACATTTACTAATTGCTTCCCTTCAGATTTATTTAAACAAAAATTATTTGAAATACAGTTTAGAATAGAAAAACCAACAATCATCTCTTTAAATGTTTAGCATAATCATTTAATTAAGTGAAGCCACAGTCTTCAAATCCTTGCTTGTTTGGCTATTGCCACCACTAAGAACCACTGGAAATCAATAATCTACAAACTGAATTATCTGAAAGTAAGCTTTTATATGAAGATATGATGGTACAATAGTCTTAAAATCATTATCAAAGCACTAAAAAAGCAAATTCTTGGAAGAAAATATTTTAATAAGTTACTGATCCTAAAACTAAGCCTTTAAGAAATTAGTGGCAAAAGGCACTGCTGACTCAAAATCATGACACACTGTATGTTCATTATATAATTGTACATCTTTAAAGTCAAAATACAGTGTGAGTGAAATATATGTTTAAATTCTCTACATAGAATCTTCTAATCTTCTACATTAGAATCTTCACAGTATACGTACATATTTGTTTTTATATAGATCATGGAAAATTTCCCTTATATTTTAAAACTATTTTCAATTTTTATTCCAAAAAAACTGGGTCACAGGTCAGAAAATACAGTGATGCAAAAATAAGAAAATTAAAGCCAACTTTCATTAACCAGAAATAGCAAATGTTGTCAAAACTTTTTACAAATATCTTCAAAATCATTTTGTTTGCATAAATATGCAAATAGATGTTTTATTTTTATTTGTTACAAAAAACATGATCTCAAATGATAAAGCATCATGGAAACTAGAAACCAGTTTGGTTTATCATCATAGTCCCCCATGTCTGGAGCTTAGCATTTGGCCCACTTCAGGGATTTCATATGTAAATACTGGGAAAATAAATGAATGTGATCTTATTTTTAAATAATGTATCATAAACATTTTCCTTTCTATTAAATATATGAAATAATTATTTTTATATGGTTCCTGGTTCATGGAAAATGCTCAGTAACTATCTGTTAACTAAGCACAGTATTGTATTAATTCTGAGATTTACTTTTTTTTCTCACTTTAACTTCTCTGAAATAGGATGCTTTTACAATTGATGACTTCTTACAATTACAACTGATAGTATGTTTTGCTACTGGTACACAAAATAATGGTGCATCCTAGAATTAACAGTATTCTAGATGCAATGAAATATACAACAGGTAGCACCTAACTTAGATTTTCCTATCTTCAGAAATGTTTATTTCCAGTTAGTTTGTTTTCCTTAGTTTTATCTGATTTTTTTTACCCTTACAGCTAAATCTTTAAGCATTTAATAAAAATCTTTGACTATTTCTTTATAATAAATTCCTAAAGCTGGTACTTGTAGGCCACAAGATACATTCAAATTTAAAGTTTTTAATACATATTGGCAAACCATCTTCCAATCATACCAATTTTTATTTCAACCAGTAGAGGACAGTATTCTTAGGAACATTTGCTATTACAATGCAAATCTAACCAACTAAAACATCAATAGAAAAATATAAAAATCACTTCACAGTTATTTACATTTTTCGAAATCAGTAAAGATAAACATTTTTATATGTTTACTGTCATTTATAATTCTTTGGGAAGTACCTACCAATGAATCTTTTAAAGTGATAATGTCATTTTACAAAGTAAGAAATGCAAGAGAAGTTGAAAGTTGTGGAGAAAATAAAAAATTCACTCTAGTAATTTATTTTTTCCTAAATTAAAATAATACCCAAGTTATGGATGATTTTCCTAGATAAACTGGTCATTTTTAACCTACTTATTAAAGTAAACTATACCTCAGAAGCAGAAGGTTGTCTTGATATAATAATGGGTTCTTCATATATTTTTCTATAAGCTGACAAAGAGCCTAATATTCCTGGATTTACAAAATCAATTAATGTAAAAAATTCTTGGAGATCATTCTGAACTGGAGTACCTAAAGAGATAAAAGTGATCAGAAGGTCAAGTTTGTGTTTTACAGTATCAGTTGTTTAAAGACATTTGTACTCTCTTCCCTAAGAGGACTACATATAAGCAAAGTCTCAAATTAAGAAAGAGCAGCTAAATGAAGTTTTTAAAAATTAATAATCATATAAATTTTTAACTCCGGTTGTAACTGTGAACTGAAGCCTTATTTAGTACAGCATTTTGGCAAGTACAGGCTCTAGAGTCTGACTGTGCTGTGCTTAGTCACTCAGTTGTGCCCACCTCTTTGTGACCCCATGGACTGTAGCTCACCAGGCTTCTCTGTCCATCGGGATTCTCCAGGCAAGAGTACTGGAGCAGGTTGCCATGCCCTCCTCCAGGGAGAGTCTGACTATTTGGGTTCAAATCCCACCTGTATCACTTACTCTCTGAGTAACCCGGAGAAGTTTCTTACACCAATTTTATTTGCTGTAAAATAGGAATAATAATAGCAGACCTAGGGTTGTGAGCATCCAATGAATTAATTCATGCACTAAGAACAGTGCCTAGGGCACAATAATGTTCCATAGCTGTTATCTGTTACTATTAGAACTATGTGACTCTGGACAAAGTTGCTTAAGTTCTTTTAAGTTAAATTGGGGGTTGTTTTTTCACTTAAAAAAGTAGAAAGATAATAATTTCCCAGTGATATGACAAAGAAAAGTAAAGACAAAGGATGTGAAGTGCCTAATGTTTAGTAAACACAATGAAACGTACCTAATATTAATACATTACAAAGTAATCAGATAAAATTGGGATCTTCACTAATCCTGAAGAGTGACAGAGACTCTAATGGATTGATACACCCTGCACATAGTACATGCTCAATAACTTTTGGCTAATTTTCAAAGAGACACTAGCATGTTTCAATAATTATAATAATGTCAAATGAATATATAAATCAACACAGTAAAACAGCATAATTTCAGATGAGTTTCAGATAAGAGACTACAAAAAGTTGTCCAGAGATATAAATAATGTAAGATGTACATTAAAATGCACTTATTTCAGTAACAGACAACACAAACTTTTACAACGTTAGAGAGTTTCACAATCACTTTCTTTGAAATTAAATGGGTAGACCGAGGTTGGACCAATGCTTACTAATTTTTTTAACACATCTAGTTAGTTTAAAAAAATTTTAGACACATCAGTTAAGAAAATACATTTATATTGATATGCATTTTGTTAAGCCTTTAAAAGAATCCATGACAATTATTAATAAAAAAGTGGGGGAACAGGAAAAGCAAGAAAAGAACAAAAGGTACACTGTTCATTGTGACTGGCTTCCCGACAGTCATCAAATGATTAACCCAAGCTAATCCTGGTAGTTCTGTCCCCTTTGCCAACGACTGGTGTTAAGAAAGAGTTTGTCTCAGACTAGGTTCTCAGAAGTAGAGCCTGAGATACAGATTAGCTACACATGATTTATGGAGAAATGACTCAGGAGAAAGGGAATCAGAAAACGCAAGGGAAGGAACCAACAACGTAGCCTGAGTTAAATCACAGGGAGCCTTAGAGCAAAAACTGCACCATATAAAGTTGCTCCTGAAATTATCCTGTGGTGAAGGAGCTGGCGTTTTCCACTTGCTGCTCTATATAAGTCCATCATTGACCGAGCTGCAAGGGAAAGAAGACGCTCTCATTCAACCAATGATAATTCTCCAGATAAGGCAGGAGAGTTCTTTAACCAACAGCCCCACCAGCTAAGGGGTGGGTCCAACAGCTCAGAAAAGGGGAGCTAGGGAGGGCACCGACAGTGTCTGCCAAGAGCATGCAATCCATCTTGTCCAGTGAGACATAAGAGGAAGTCAGGAGAAAAAGGCAGAGCCAGCCCCTGTTCTCCTTTAAACGTCACCACCTCTAGCTGTGACGTCTGGAACTGCTCTGGCCACTTGTTACAAGCATGGGGATGAAGTCAACACCAAGCATGGCACAGCAAAGAACAAAAAGAACCAGAATCCTTGACAACACTGGTGAGCTGCTGGGTCACCCCCGGAACCTGTCTTCACGCTAGGTTTGCAGTTGTGTGGGAGAATAAGCACATTTAATTCACGTATCTGTTACTTGCAGCTGAACTCACCCTGATACACAAGGAAAAGAGGCAAAAGCCAAACTGGGAAAGAGAAAGGTGGAACAAAAGAAGGGGGCAGGAAAAGGATTTAGGGCAAAAATAATAAGGAAGTAGAGTGAAGAAGGAGAAGAAAAGACGGATTTTCCTGGTGGTACAGTGGATAGGAATCCGCCTACCAATACAGAGGGTACAGGTTTGATCCCTGGTCCAGGAAGATTCCACACACCGGGGAGCAATTAAGCCCGGGTACCACAACTACCACAGCTAGGGAAGCCACCATAATGAGAAGCCCAAGGATGGAAAAGAAGAGTAACCCCTGCTCATCACAACTAGAGAAAGCCCACTCACAGCAACAAAGACCCTGTGCAGCAAAAAAGTAATAAACTTTTTAAAAACAGAAAAGAAGGGGCCATAAGCTAGGCAATACACCAGGATAGTATCATTCTGAGAAGTTGTCACAAATGTCTAGAAATACTTTAGTTCCCAGCTCGGTGCTTTTAGTATTCCTTTCTAATTCTAGACTGTGTAGAACGTGCAGAAGCTAAATAATATAGCGTTAATCAAAGTTAAGCAGCAATGTCCAATGACAAGAAAAAGGGAACACTAAAGACTTTTCAAGTTTGTGTATTTACTAAAATTATTTTCAGAGCTATGGAAGTGAAATTAAGAGAACTTTCTCTTCCCCTACCCCTATCCCAGCAATAAAAGCTTTTTATTTCATTGTTTACTTTTAAGGAGACATAAATCTACCACCCAACCCAAGTACAGGAACACTACCAATAAGCTACAGCTATATCCGTGTCTCTGATCTCCATAAAAAGGCGTAAGAGCTCTTCATACATACTCCTCTGTGTATTTCTCCTTTAGGTCCAATAATTCCACTTTTAGCAGCCTACACAGAAAAAAGTAACTGCTTGTAGATATTCATCACATTTCAAAATTATGCAATATAACAGAAAAATGTTTACATTAAGTGTATTTTGATGTGCATTATGTGTGTCAATGAATAAAAATGGATTTTGTATGTACTGGATTGGCCAAAAAGTTCATTCGGGGTTTTTCCCTCTCCTCTTATGGGAAAACCCAAACAAACTTTTTTGGCCAACCCAATATATACAAAAAATAAAGAAATAGGCATGTATGTTGTGTGTGGTGTGTGTGTGTGTGTGTGAATAATGAAACGTGACAAAACGCTAACAGCTCATTAAGAAACTGAGACTCAAGGACGACTTCCATTCCTGGTTTCTAATCATGCCATAATACAGCAGTACATATATGTATCTGTATGTCTGCGTATATCTTTAACTTTTACTCTTCAATAAGAATTTTGCTTCAAATCTCCTATTTTTCTTTTTCATTCTATAAATAAAGGATCTCTAATATCTAATGAAAGGCTATGTGACATAATAAGATGTTACGAATCGACCTGTGTCCCCTCAAAATTTGTATCTTGAAGTCCTAATTCCCAACGTGGCTATATTTGAAAACAGGCCTTTTAAGGAGGTAAAGTTAAAGAAACTCATAAGGGTGAGGCCCTAATCCAGTGTGACTTGTATTCTTTCAAGAAGACAGACAGACACAGAGATACACACACTCAGAGGACAGGCCATGAGAGGACCCAGCGAGCAGATGGTCAGCTCCAAGGCGAGGAGAGAGGCCTCAGAAGAAATCACGCCTGCTGATNTGGCTATATTTGAAAACAGGCCTTTTAAGGAGGTAAAGTTAAAGAAACTCATAAGGGTGAGGCCCTAATCCAGTGTGACTCGTATTCTTTCAAGAAGACAGACAGACACAGAGATACACACACTCAGAGGACAGGCCATGAGAGGACCCAGCGAGCAGACGGTCAGCTCCAAGGCGAGGAGAGAGGCCTCAGAAGAAATTACGCCTGCTGATAGCCCGAGACTGGACTTCCAGGCTCCAGAACTGTGGGAAAACTCATTTCTGTAGTCACTGAAGAAATTCACCACCCACTCTGTGGTATTTTCTTATGGCAGCCCTAGAACTCTAATATACCTCTATTAAATCTTAATTTAAATTTAATATTGAAACTTTCCAGGAAATATTAACTGAATATTCTTCACAGCACTGGGCCAGATAAGAGCAGGAAACAAAATCAAAATCGCTTTCACTGGATTCGTCAGATAGCTCTGAGCACCTATTATGTATGCAGCACCGCACATCCTCATGATCAAGTGTTAATTCCATAAGAAAACACAAATCACCTTGGGAGTAAGATACCCTGCCACTATTAAAAAGAATTTACTCAGGCAACTCTGAGCAGATAAAAACCAACTATAAGCATTTCTCAATATGAGAGCTTACCTAGTGCTAGTTTTCACCTAAATTCGCAGCTCAGGAGCAGCAGCGACCGGGACAGGAAAGCAGAAACAGGGACCCTCTGGAGGCCCAGTGGTTAAGAATCCACCTTGCAAGGCAGGGGAACTAAGACCCCACATGCCACGGGGCAACCAGAGAGACTGCTCGCCACAACAACACAACAACAGCAAAAAAGGTCCCACATGACACAACAAAGATCTGCAACTAAGCCCAATGCAGCCAAATAAGTAAACTTTTAAAAAAGTAAGAAAGAAAGCAGAAACAAGGTGAAGAGGACCAAGCACAAATAAAGGGGGCGACGCCAGTTCCTCAAAGGAAATGACCTCATTGGTCATCACTGGCATAGTCCTTCTGAATGGAGTCCCAGAATCATTTTCTACTGAAAATATTAAATCTCCAAAATACAGAAGCAGCTCAGATAGCCCAATATCAGAGAAACAAACAACTCAATCAAAAANGCACCACACAAGACCAAAATGAGGTATGGGAAAATAATTCCTTCGAGTTATTCAGGCCTAATTTTAGTCTAGGCCTTAAACTAAAAAAGATCTGCAGAAAAGTATTCTTATATTTATGTACAGTCTATCCCACTTTTCCAGACAACCTGGGCTAAAAGCTTTGGCCAGCAAAAAACCACATGCATATAGCAGAAGCATGGAAAAATAAAGGATATTTGTATTAAACACTTATCATGTAAGGGCAGTCTTCCAAGAACATCACATGAATTAACTCATTTGACCCTCAAAACATAAGGAATCTATTTCACACATAAGAAAACTGAGGTACAGAGAAGTATAACTTGCCCAAAGTTGCACAGCTGTCAGACTTGGAAACCAAGCTCAAGCAGTCTAGCCCCATCTTCTACTTTCTTTACCATGATATCATCGTGTTTATTCCTCAAAGAATCCAAAATCTGGGAAACATTACACAGGATTTTGATAATTCATAATCCTACCAAGAATCAACTAACCAAGGTTGATTAGTACGAATTCCAGTCAGTATCATCAATTCTTTGGACGTCAAACATCATACTACAAGTTCTGCATATTCATTAGGCAAAATTCTATCATATCTCACCCAAAGTAAATACACACCAGTTAAAATTATCCTTTTCTCACAGGAGAGGCTAATGAGGGCTGTAGTTGTCTTAATGGTACTGTTCTTCAAACGATGCCCTTCATCACAAATTAGAAGATCAAATTTTACACTCTTAATTTGATCCAGGGAACGAAGTAACATTTCATAACTGATGATAAGAACAGAATAGAATGGAGATTTGGTGAATTCTTCTACTTTGTGGTCCTAAAACAAACAAACAAAAAAGGTAACCTTTAACAAATCATGGGCAAAAACTGTGTAAAATTAAATAAAAGCAGCATATTCCTGAAAACCATTATCTAGGTATTAGAATATATTAACTCATAACCAAATTGTAAGGCAAGATTCCATCTATCAATCAGAGAAAAGAGAACTTGAAAAGCTGCTAGGTAGACAGGGAAAGCTGCAGCACTGACTTGAAAAGCTACAGATTTAGTAAATGACCAAATCTAAATGTTCAAAAGTCTCTTACCTGATCAACAGTAAATATCTTGATTCTTTCAATTCCTAGCCATTTTTGGAATTCTTTCCTCCAATTATTCACCAAACTTCCAGGTGTGACAATAAGTGTCTTCTTTACTACTGGCTTGCCTCCATAGGGTCCCTGACACTGTAGGGTCCAGATAAGCGAAATACATTGCAGTGTTTTCCCTAAACCCATTTCATCGGCAAGAATAGCTCCACATCTGCCATTCACCCTGTTAGAAATAATTATATTTCCTTCAACTACAAAAGGAAAATATTTTACGCCACTAACATCATCACCTATTAGTCAAAAACCAGAAGCTGATATTTTGTAATTAGGATGAATTCTAGCCCCCACTAAACACATTTTCTAGCTCTTCATTCAGCTGATTTATAACATTTTGCATCTGTGCCAATTATATTCATTATATATTTACTGCCAACTAAATTACTAAAACAAATTGAAATTACAGTTGAATCTAAATTTGTTACTATAATGATTCCACATTTAGAAACTAGAAATGAATGCCAACTTCATATCTACAGGTAAATAACTTAACTATAGCTGTGCTTCTGATCACTAACAGCTGAACAGTTTCATCAGTTTCAGTACTAGATATCAAGACACTTTAAAATGTAACGAAACATAAACCAGGAAGACCTAGTGATCTCTACTTATGATTTTCTTGCAACAAATGAAGTCCTCAACCAAAATAGCTCCTTGACCTGTAAGAAAAATTAAACACTATTTGATCTAATACACATAATTTAGTAAAAATCGTATCCTACAAGCCGACTTGGTTCAAGTAATTGAAAATTAAACATTATAAGGAATACTATCAGTAACTGGCATTTATACCACTTCACAGTTTTAAAAGCTCTTTGACAGGTATTAGATAAACACTTTAAAAGTTACAAAATCCAAACGAATCAAGGAAATATAAGTATAGTTTGTTAATCCATTCTGTTTCTTACAAGTAGAAATAAAAACCAAAACCAATTATTTATGTTTTCCACTTCAAAATCTATATTCTCTATAGAAAAAATTACAAACATGAATTATAGCCACTATTATTATTTTAGATTATTATAGCCCTTATTATTACTTTAGATTATTTTAGATTTTGCCATTGCAAGATGCAAGCTAAACGAGATATAGTGAATGGCAGAGAGAAAACAGTGATCCAGCATCCAGGTATAGTGAAGAGAGCAGGAAGGCTTTCCCTTGAAGAAGATGAACCTTGAGCAGTTTTAAAGGAAAACAGGAATTCACTACCTTAATCAGTATTAACACATCAGCACAGTGGGGCTTGAACCGAATTCCAAGCAAAGAAATACAAGGTTAGGAAGCTGGCAAGATTGGTAGAAGACAGAAGATAAGGATACTTGCCCTTGAAAGCTCAGACTGTATCTTGTCAGTGTCTCCCCAACATCAGTCTTCCATGAATGACTACACTGCTTTGCAATATATGTGATATTAAATGTGTTACTATTCATTATTTTTCTCTAAATCAACTCACTTTTTAACTTAGATTTATTTGAAAAGAACATAAATTCTTTCTAAGCATAATCTACTTGTGAAACCAAAAGTTTGATCTTCTATTTCTTTCCAATTACTCACTAACTAAATATGCTATGATTAACAGTAAAAAAATAAAGCTTGTCTATGTACACCTAAAATAATTCTATACACCACCCAAGTGGAGTGCATACCACAGATTAGGAAACATTGCTCTAAGTTCTGAGAATTGCAATCATTTTAAGCAAGGAAATGCCATGTTCAGAACTGTTTCCAGAAACATCAAACTGGCAGCAATAAGGAGAAAGAATCTGAGGAGCATTAGAAACAGATACACAAGTTAGAAGCTGTTACAATAGTCCAGATAAAATATAATTTTATGACACCAATTACTAGAACTGCTATAGTGAGGCGCCAGAAACAATTAGGTTTAAAATGGTAGGTATTTGGGAAGTCAAAATATTCAAAAGTTTAGGTGTGATTAGCTAGAGAAGGTGAGAGAGAATAAAAGATGATTCTCAGGCCAGCTGAGGTAAGATCTCCAAAAAAGAAGAGCATATTTGAGAGAACATGAATCTAGAAAGTTCCCAGGAGATAACTGTCCCCTTGTCATCATTCAGGGGGTTCTTTAGAGCTTGGAGGAATTTACATCCCCAGCTTCCTAGTAACCGAGGCATACTGAGTGGCAATGACCCATGTAAAAACCGAGGTCCTATGCATTAAAAACAACAAAAAAGGACTGGAAGGAAATGCACTAATATGCTGGCAGAGACCTTTGATTCTTTTAACCCTCTTTGGTTTGAATTTATGTGTGTGTCTTCTACTTCAACTGTATTTTGACTATAATTCTTTAAGAAAACTCAGTTTTAAAAGAGGAAGAGGGACTCGTGTGTATATGTGTATGTGTGTAAACAGCGGTGACATAAGAAGGAAACTTTTTTGCAAAATCCTAAGTCGTGTGCCCAGTTCCAAGCAAGATGTTTATCACCACAGTATCCTTCAAGAACTACCTGTGGAGATTTCCCTGGTGGTCCACTGTGGCTAAGACTCTGGGCTCCCAATGGAAGGGGCCTGGGTTCAATCCCTGGTCAGGGAACTAGATCCCACATGCTGCTACTAGTCCGCATGCTGCATTAAAAAAAAAAAAAAAATCCCTCATGCTGCAACGAAGATTAAAAATCCTACCTGCCTCAACTACGACCAGGCATAGCCATTTTTTTTTTAATAAAATGATTTTTTTTAAAAGAACCCACCTGTGTAATAAAACATACACATTACTTTTTCCATTCCTATCAACTAAAATATATGCTGCACTCATTGAGACTCATTATATATTAGGCTCATCCTAGAAAACCATTATGTTACAGGTAAATCAAAGCTCTGATTAGATCAAATTATTTTCCTACCTCATTCCCATCACACATTCATAAAGGAATATGATCCCTTCTTTCTGATGTGGTCGAAGGTAATATACAAGGTGAGGATCTATCACTACATCCACAACAGGAAAACAGTTCTTATTGAACAGCCACTGGTGATTCTTATCTGGTCGGAGCATAACAAGGGAATCTTAAGAAAAAGGGAAAAGTATAATTATAAATGTATTCTACTCTGTCAGTAATTACATTATCTTGCTTTAATTACTCAGAAGATACAACTGTTTGCAGTCAAAAACTCTGAAATTCAAAAAGAAAAAAAAAATTAAAACAATAAAAAACAATAATTTTGAAATTCATTAACTTCAATGCTAAGCAAAGGTACAAAATTTTAAAAATTAAATCTCATGCCTTATTGATGTAAGATTCATGCAAAGAATGGCAAAAAGCTTTCCAAATTTCATGCGCAAAAGTGCTTTGAAACCACTAAAATTCACTATTGTTTCATAAAGAATTCATTAAGCCACCATACTTACTAGTTCAGTATTCAAAGCAAAGAGAACTATTTCCAACTGAAAGCACAAATTGGAATTTCGCCAAGATGGCCTTTACTAATACTCACAGTTTCTCATTCTGGAAAGGCTTTCCAAATTTAATATAAAGGCTTCCTTTATTCTCATTCCTATGCCTACTAACAATGTCTATTACTCCTATTAATCAGAAGAACTGAGAAAGAATGACAAATTTTCCATTGACTTTACCACCATTATTTGCTTAAAATTAATTACTTCATTCATGAAATGTAAAATTCATGAATCTTGACAAAGCAGCATGGAGTAACCATCAAATAACAATGTAATTCTTTAGAAATATGGTAATACAATTTAAACGATTTATTTAAAATCACTCAAAAAACAAAACCAAATGTAACTAAAAGCTGGTATCAATTGATAAATCTGAAATCAGATAATAAACTCATCAAAATAATTTTTTGATATATTTGTACATCTGTAACATGGTTAAAAAAAGTAAAATAGATTTTTTAAAATATGAAAAAAGAGAACAAAGATGAGAAAAGGAAATTAAAAAATAAAGAGGTTCCAGGAGACTAAATATGGGAAATCCTCTGGTGGTCCAGTGGTTAACACTCAGTGCTTTCACTGCTAAGGACACGGGTTTAAACCCTGGTCCAGGAACTAACATCTCAAGAGCTGTGTGGGGCAACCAAAAAAAAAAAAAAAA
>SJYW01041334.1:261644-306236 GCA_006410735.1 Raphicerus campestris
AGCCTTCTCCAGCATCACAGATCAAAAGCATCAATTCTTCAACACTCAAGCCTTCTTTATGGTCCAACTCTCTTTGACTATATGGACCTTTGTCAGCAAAGTGATGTCTCTGCTTTATAATACACATTCTAGGTTTTAATATGATGGTCAGAATGGGTATCATCAAAAAATCTACAAACAAAAAAGCCGAAGAGGATGTGGAGAAAAGGGAGCCCTCCTGCGCTATTGGTGGGAATGTAAACTGATACAATTATGGGGAACAATATGGAGATTGCTTAAGAAAAAAGAAACTAGGAATAAATCTACCATAGGACCCAATAATCCCACTACTGGGAATATACCCTGAGAAAACCACAATTCTAAAAGATACATGTACCCCAATGTTCACTGCAGCACTATTTACAATAGTTAGGACATGGAAGCAACCTAGATGCCCATCGACAGATAAATGAATAAAACTGCAGTACATAGATACAATGGAATATTACTCGGCCATAAAAAAGAACACATTTGAGTCAGTTCTAGTGAGATGAATAGATGTAGAGCCTGTTATAGAGAGTGAAATAAGTCAGAAAGAGAAAAATATTATATATTAATGTATATATATGGAATCTAGAAAAGTGGTATTGATGAACCTATTTTCAGGGAAAGAATAGGAACAGATACAGAGAATGGACGTGTGGTCACAGTTGGGTAAGGAGAGAGCAGGACGAATGGAGCAAGTAGCACGGATATATATACACTACTGCTAAGTCACGTCAATCATGTCCAACTCTGCAAGGCCATAGACAGCAGCCCGCCAGGCTCCCCTGTTTCTGGGATTCTCTAGGCAAGAACACTGGAGTGGGTTGCCATTTCCTTCTCTAATGCATGAAAGTGAAAAGTGAAAGTGAAGTCACTCAGTCATGTCCAACCCTCAGCGAGCCCATGGACTGCGGCCTTCCAGGTTCCTCCATCCATGGCATTTTCCAGGCAAGAGTACTGGAGTGGAGTGCTGCTGCCTTCTCTGACATATACACTACCAAGTGTAAAACAGATAGCTGGTGAGAAGTTGTTATGCAACACAAGAAGCCCAGTCTAGCACTCTGTGACAATTTAGAGGGGTAGGATGAAGGGAAGCTCAAGAGGGAGGTGATATATGTATAATTATAGCTGATTTGCATTGTTGTACAGCTGAAACCACACAACACTGTAAAGCAATTTCCCCCCAATTAAAAATCAGTATCAGCTCAGTTCAGTCACTCAGTCGTGTTCTACTCTCTGCGACCCCATGGACCATAGCATGCCAGACCTCCCTGTCCATCACCAACTCCTGGAGTTCACTCAAACTCACATCCATCAAGTCGGTGATGCCATCCAACCATCTCATCCTCTGTCGTCCCCTTCTTCTCCTGCCCTCAATCTTTCCCAGCATCAGGGTCTTTTCAAATAAGTCAGTTCTTCACATCAGGTGGCCAAAGTATTGGAGTTTCAGCTTCAACATCAGTCCTTCCAATGAACATTCAGGACTGATCTCCTTTAGGATGGACTGGTTGGATCTCCTCGCAGTCCAAGGGACTCTCAAGAGACTTCTCCAACATCACAGTTCAAAAGCATCAATTCTTTGGCATTCAGCTTTCTTTACAGTCCAACTCTCACATCCATACATGACTACTGGAAAAACCATAACCTTGACTAGACAGACTTTTTGCTGGCAAAGTAATGTCTCTGCTTTTTAATATGCTGTCTAAGTTGGTCGTAACTTTTCTTCCAACGAGTAAGCATCTTTTAATTTCATGGCTGCAGTCACTACCTGCAGTGATTTTGGAGCCCCCAAAAATAAAGTCTGCCACTGTTTCCCCATCTACTTGCTATGAAGTGATGGGACTAGATGCCATGATCTTAGTTTTCTGAATGCTGAGCTTTAAGCCAACTTTTTCACTCTTCTCTTTCATTAGGAAGCTCTTTAGTTCTTCTTCACTTTCTGCCATAAGGGTGGTTATCATCTGCATGTCTGAGGTTGTTGATGTTTCTCCTACCTTTCTTGATTCCAGCTTGTAACTCATCTAGCCTTGCATTTCTCATGATGTACTCAGCATATAGGTTAAACAAACACGGTGATAGCAGAGAGCCCTGTGGTACTCCTTTTTCGATCCTGAACCAATCAGTTGTTCCAAACAGGTTTCTAACTGTTGCTTCTCAACCCGCATACAGCTTTCTCAGGAGAGAGGTAAGATGGTCTGGTATTCCCATCTCTTTAAGAGTTTTCCAGTTTGTTGTGATCCACACAATCAAAGACTTTAGTGTAGTGGATGAAACAGAGGAAGATGTCTTCTGGAATTCCCTAGTTTTTTCCATGATCCAGCGAAGGTTAGCAATTTGATCTCTGGTTCCTCTTCCTTTTCTAAACCCAGCTTGGACATTTGGAATTTCTTGGTTCTCATAATGCTGAAACCTAGCATGCAAGATTTTAAGCATGATCATACTAGCATGGGAGTCACTGAATCAAACTATCCGACTCACAAAGAGATGGACACGACTGGGTTCCTGAACAACAACAAAAAAATAAAATTTAATTTATAATGCTGGTTAAATTGGTATTTTCTTATAATTGAGAATAGTAGTAAAACTGTTCGCTTTTGCTAAAGGACATTATCTGATTGTCAAATAGAAGAGAATCCATTTTTTTGCACTGGGTCTGGGTCTGGTTGCCACGTGTGGGCTTTCTCTCGCTGTGGTAAATGGGCTACTCCATCATGCTGTGCAAGCTTCTCCCTGTGACAGCTTCTCACTGCGGAGCACAGGCTCTAGCCAGGCTTCGGCAGCTGAGAGCTCTAGAGCCTGGGCTCAGTAGGTGTGGTGCTCAGGCTTAGTTGCTGCACAGCACGTGGAATCTTCCCAGACCAGAGCTCAAATCCGTGTCCCCTGCATTGGCAGGTGAATTCTTATCCACTGTGCCACCAGGGAAGTCCTTTTTTTTTTAATTCTTCTATTAGTATTACCGAAAAGTAATCTAAATTTCTCACTCTTTACTTTTGTTCTCCCCCTTGAATGCCAATCTTTATAACACTATATCTATTACTACTATTTAGGTAAGCAATATTGACGCCACACTGAGCAGTAAAAAGAAATAATCTCTGCTTTGTTCTTCCTACAATGTAACTAAATTCAGCTAAATCTTTTTTTTCCATTGCTTTTCTGACCCCAACGATTTCAAAATCAAAGGCTAGTCAAGAAGTATAAAGAATCTGCTTTGACTAAATATGAAGAATGTAAAGGTCATTTAACAGTTCCCAAAATCATTTCTAAAAAGCATATATAGTCTTAAAAATCAAACTTGGTAATGGTAATACAATCCTTCTACACAAACTGGAAGTCAAATAGCCGTAAATTATTTAAAGGTGGACACCCTCTGTAGCCCAACTCAGTGAGAGCACAGCAGGGGAGCGGTTTCTCTGTTGCTCCACGGCACACTTCTACCCTGAAGATGTATATTGGAGGAATGAGCTGTTGGTCACACCCCTTCTTGAGCGCTCTGACATGCATAAAGGACACATGAAGGGCACAAAGACGTGGGATATAATGCAATAAAAATAACTATGCCCTGCCCATCCTTTCTAAAAGGATAAAAGATGATCAGCAAAAGGAGTCTTGAACAGAAAACAGAAGGGAGGTAAACATTAGCAATGACAACTTTTTTCTCCTGCTACCAAAATGGTAAGTTCAAAGCACCACACAAGACCAAAATGAGGTATGGGAAAATAATTCCTTCGAGTTATTCAGGCCTAATTTTAGTCTAGGCCTTAAGCTAAAAAAGATCGGCAGAAAAGTATTCTTATATTTATGTACAGTCTATCCCACTTTTCCAGACAACCTGGGCTAAAAGCTTTAGCCAGCAAAAAACCACATGCATACAGCACAAGCATGGAAAAATAAAGGATATTTGTATTAAATACTTATCATGTAAGGGCAGTCTTCCAAGAACGTCACATGAATTAACTCATTTGACCCTCAAAACATAAGGAATCTATTTCACACATAAGAAAACTGAGGTACAGAGAAGTAAGTATAACTTGCCCAAAGGTGCACAGCTGTCAGACTTGGAAACCAAGCTCAAGCAGTCTAGCCCCATCTTCTACTTTCTTTACCATGATATCATCGTGTTTATTCCTCAAAGAATCCAAAATCTGGGAAACATTACACAGGATTTTGATAATTCATAATCCTACCAAGACTCAACTAACCAAGGTTGATTAGTACGAATTCCACTCAGTATCATCAATTCTTTGGACGTCAAACGTCATACTACAAGTTCTGCATATTCATTAGGCAAAATTCTATCATATCTCACCCAAAGTAAATACAGACCAGTTAAAATTNCTCAACTAACCAAGGTTGATTAGTACGAATTCCACTCAGTATCATCAATTCTTTGGACGTCAAACGTCATACTACAAGTTCTGCATATTCATTAGGCAAAATTCTATCATATCTCACCCAAAGTAAATACAGACCAGTTAAAATTATCCTTTTCTCACAGGAGAGGCTAATGAGGGCTGTAGTTGTCTTAATGGTACTGTTCTTCAAACGATGCCCTTCATCACAAATTAGAAGATCAAATTTTACACTCTTAATTTGATCCAGGGAACGAAGTAACATTTCATAACTGATGATAAGAACAGAATAGAATGNAAGAACTTCATAAACTTTTTCAGGGTGCTATTATAAATCATACCTAGTTTCATAAAGTCATAAGTTGTTAAAAAAAAAACCCATTTAAGTTCAAATGAGTAAGAAAAGACAAGATGATAAGAATAACGTACGCACTATCTAAATTACTAATATATTGGATGAAATAGTCTTATGACTTGGTATATTTTTCAAATTTAATGTATTTATACAGAACCAAGTCTACATTTAAAAAATAAAATCATTCTTTCCTATGTTTTCCCAGCATTACATTTCATAAGTAAAGCTCATGGCCCCAAACAGTTCTCTGTAGTATATAAGATGTCAGGGGGCTTCAGTTCTATTCCATTTGCACTAATAGAATTCGCCCTTACTTATGCCCCTTAGTGAAACTTATCCTCAGCAAAAACTATGAATGTAAGTTGGTAAGCAACCAGAAACTCAAAAAATTCTCAATATAGAAAGGAAAAGAAAAAAGCTTTAGCTCAGAATTTCCCTAAGATACTCTGCAAGATAATAATAAACAGCCTCCAAAACAAGGTCAGCAGTTANTTTTAATTACAATTTACCACACTCAGTTAAAACTTGACATTATCCTAAAAGAAGGCACATGAAAAATAATGCATATTTTAAACATTTTCATGAAAGTAATGATGCAACAAGGTAGGATGAATCTTTCAAAATTAAATTACACCAAGTTGATGTCTCATTACACAAAACAGAAATATATTTGAATATTTTAAGAAATCTGGCATTTGTTAGGAATGAAAGAACTTCATAAACTTTTTCAGGGTGCTATTATAAATCATACCTAGTTTCATAAAGTCATAAGTTGTTAAAAAAAAAACCCATTTAAGTTCAAATGAGTAAGAAAAGACAAGATGATAAGAATAACGTACGCACTATCTAAATTACTAATATATTGGATGAAATAGTCTTATGACTTGGTATATTTTTCAAATTTAATGTATTTATACAGAACCAAGTCTACATTTAAAAAATAAAATCATTCTTTCCTATGTTTTCCCAGCATTACATTTCATAAGTAAAGCTCATGGCCCCAAACAGTTCTCTGTAGTATATAAGATGTCAGGGGGCTTCAGTTCTATTCCATTTGCACTAATAGAATTCGCCCTTACTTATGCCCCTTAGTGAAACTTATCCTCAGCAAAAACTATGAATGTAAGTTGGTAAGCAACCAGAAACTCAAAAAATTCTCAATATAGAAAGGAAAAGAAAAAAGCTTTAGCTCAGAATTTCCCTAAGATACTCTGCAAGATAATAATAAACAGCCTCCAAAACAAGGTCAGCAGTTAAGTCTTTTTCACACAGAATTTCTCAAAAAAACTTTCCTATGCTAACTACAGTTGCTGGGGTGAGGATGTGGGGCAATAAAAATGAAGCAGAATCACATTCACTTTAATTTTTGCAGATTAAAATTAAACAACAGTGACTCAGAAAAACTGCTGTGGTGAACTCCACTGCAATGAGTGGAATGCTGGTGTTTAAAAACATGTAAAACTAAGGTTTTCTATTCTATTCGGCCCTAAACGCTAACACATTTGTCACATGATATCAGCAAAGAAACAACAATCTTGAACACCACTGGTGAAAAATCTTACTGAAGCAGACTACGTTTTCTCAGCAGCAAAAAAAAAAAAAATGGTCAAGGACAATTTTGTATAGTCTATGTTTTTACATTCCACACTTATTTTAGAATCTAATCACCAAAACAATGTATACTGCACTTTTTTGGAACATGTTACTTTGCTAATAAAGACATTTCATAGAATGACTGTTCTACAGAACAATTTGGAAAACTGATTTAGCTGTACAAAGTTAGCATTTCAATTGAACATTCATTAACAATTCTGAGTAGTACCATGCTAAGATTATAATATGAATTATTACATTTTGTATGGTAACTTGTTTTCAATAACTTCAAAAAGTTAAAGCTTACTGCTGTAAAGACTTATGAGAATTATACTGTAAAAACATTACCTCAAATAAGAATGTTAAAGTCTTTAGACTGAAAGAAGTCAGAGAGCAGATTAAAGAAGATGAAATTGTCAAAAGGATGTATCACATTATACATTCAAGACATTTTTATAATAGTTAACTCTAATAGCAGATATAAAACGCCAATGAAATTAAGCAGTCAACAGGCTCAAACGGTACCATAAGGGTCTATTTTATTTACTTTCTTTCTATTCCTGTAGCCATAACCTAAATTTTGGATTTCACCTCCTCACTACAATGCCCACTCTGAACTAGTGCTATTATGACATTAAGACAGAGCTTAAGGCATATGCCCCTAGTCAAAAGCCCTACAAGGGTCCCCATTACACATTCACATTTGACTCCTTAAAACAGCTCTTAATGTCACCCATCATCTAGCACCAATTCCCAACTTCCAAAGTGATACCCCCCAGTTTACCTTCACCACTCTTCAATAAAAATTCTTGAAATTCTAATGATTTATACACCACGTTAGGTTTCAAAATACTCTGTTNTGTCACCCATCATCCAGCACCAATTCCCAACTTCCAAAGTGATACCCCCCAGTTTACCTTCACCCGCTCTTCAATAAAAGTTCTTGAAATTCTAATGATTTATGCACCACGTTAGGTTTCAAAATACTCTGTTTCAGTGGCTCTTTCAATGGCTTTATAGCTTGCATCAGAAATCTCCAGAGAGCTTATTAAAACAAACTGCTGGACTCTCCCCTTTGAGTCGCTGATCCAAAAGGAACGGGTTTACATTTCTCTCCAGTTCTTTCTTAAGTGATACTGATGCTGCTGGTCAAGGTGCACTCTTGGTGAACCACCAGTCTATCTATACCAAAGGCCAGAAGCCAGGAGCCCAATGGCTGAATAAGGCCCACTGTTTTATGTATTTATTATTTTAAACAGTTAAAACTATTTGTAAATGTTTTAAAAATAAAAATTTCTCATAAAAATGCAGATTTCTTGCTTATTTCTGCATGTAAAAATTCTGCTAGAGCTGAAGAGTAGCTAACCCCAATTAGTCAAGGTATATGTCCTCATCCAGACTATCACAGCCCTAACTGGCTCTGTGTTCACTTAAAATCAGTTAAAAATCACCTGGCTTAGCACTGTATTGGGGCTTATACACTCTGACCCACTTTTTCTCTTCTTCTATGCCTTTCTTCATGCTGCTCACTGACATAAACAGACTTTTCCCCCAAAAGCGTTGAAATCCAACCTACCCCATTCTAAAGCTTGGCTTAAAACAGCCTTCCTCAACAAACCCCTAGCCAGAACAGAAATCCTTAAGTAGTGTGCTTTAAGAATCAAGGTTTTATTTATTTCCACAAATACTAAAATAGTAATATTTACAGAAACATAAGACTACAGATATCATAAGTTATACACATATAATGTTTTGCTATTTTTATTATAAGTAAAATTTTAATTTTGTTCATTAAAGTTTACTATGATTTTACCGTGAAAGAAATCTTTTTCAGACTAAGACATTCAAAATGAATCAACATATTAAATCTCAGAGTCAACATATTGGATTGGCCAAAAAGTTAGTTCAGTTTTAAGTAAAAACAAAAGACACATTTACTGAACAACGTATTCACCAACCAAGCAAACTTTTTTGGCCACCTCAATATATAACAGCTCCAACAGTATATCTTATTTTGCAGGACAAAAAAAAAAAAGGAGGATGGGAGTAACTGACACAATCCCCCTGATTTCACAATCCACCAATTTTTAAAGACAATTTTAATGAAATAAATGTTTCTAATTTTTTACCATGTAGGATACTTTAGCGGATTTTTTTCTTCTATGGAATCACAGGGGGAAAAAATACACAGAAACAAAAACTGAGTCCTGGCCCCTGCTATGCCATGAAGAGCTTTGCTAAACCAAGTAGATCACCGAGTTTTCCCTTGCCCTCAGTTTTACTACCCTTAAATCGAGGTGGGAAAAGTGTTCTCCAAATATCTTCTATTTTAGTCCCGAAAATTCTAGTCCCTAACATTTTAGTCCCTAAAATTCTAGAATTTATTCTTTCAAAGGATGAAAGCATAAAAATCAGTGTCATATAAACAAGCTTCAACTAAGTTAGTATTGCTTCTAAATTAAACTAACTTATTAATAAACAGCTTGAACTACATACAGCTTTCAATGTATTAAAAATGTTGAAGATTCAGAACTTTGAAAGAATATTTATGTATATACATATGCATTTATATATGTTAATAATCAAAATAAAACATCTTTTGTAAGGCCCAGGAAGACAAAAAACTTATAAGCATGCCATCAGTTTTACTATATCTCAAAGGAAAATTAAATAATCAGAAAATCATGTCAAAAAAGCCTTTTTCATAACAGAGATTAACAATATGTTTTAAGAATATGTACTCTGCTTCAGGATATTCCCAAATGAAACTAATCAGGCCAAAATTAAAATAATCAAATTGCAAGACTGAAAAAAAATCTCAGAGACTATTACATTCAGGTAGATCATGCCGTAGTCGAATTGCTTTCAGCTTCTCAACTTCAATTTTTGCTCTTAGCAGCTCTTCCTCTAGCTGCTGCCTTCTTTTCAATCCATCCCTCTTCTCCTGAACATATAATCCAAAACTTTTTTGATTTTCTAAAATTATCTGATGCTCCTCTTTCAGCATTTGTAGAATCTGAGGATCATACCCTAATTGTGACCTAAAATTTTCTCCACTCTCATGCCGAAAAAAATCATCTCTCCTTGGGATAGAAGATGGAGACGATGTCATTCTCATATCAACAGAGGAAAGTGATGGTGACAAAGATCTTTCCATTACACGCACTAATTCCTGTTCTTCTCTTTGCTCTAAAGTATCACTCTGTTGAGAATTTAAAACCAGTGGAGGAGGGGGCTTAATGTCTTCTTCTTGCTTCACCTCCACTGTAATAGCAACTGGATGGCGGTCCAACATTACCTGTAGTGAACTGGTACCAGCCTGCGCTTCCTCATCCAAGTTTGCACTACAGCACACAAAAAACCATTATAAAATGTAAATCAAATGAAGACAAGCACATTTTAAAACATAATTTCATATTTAATATATATTAAATTACCAAGCTAAAAAGCAAATTATGAAACAAAAAATATTTTTTAATACTTGGAATAATAAAGTGACTAAGGCTAGGATTTTCATTATTTTATATATATATATGGCTCTCCCCTATCCTTAACTTTAAAATTGGGCCCTTGAAAGAACAGTAAATTACAAATACTAAACAAGGCTATGGAGGTAAATAAAAAAGAAGTGGCATTTTTAACATTCTCAAAGTGCTATCAATTGTCCCTGTAAGCCTGAGGTTCTTAAATGCTGTAAAGAGTCATTTAATTCATTCTGGGCCTCACTATCCCCACATGGTGGTCCTAGACCTCCTATTTCTGCTCTCCTGAACTGATTAATCTAAAAATCACTGAGGTCCATGACTTTGGAAGGAAGACAGTGGAGGCCAGTGGACAACACAAGGCAGCCTCTGAGAGTCACTGATCTCTGTATTTGTCACACACACACAAAATCAAGATTTTGTATGATTTGGGGTACGCTCCACTAGCAGGGGGTTCTCCTAACTTTCCAATTTCAAATACAGTGGTGTTTCCCCCTTACCTATCCAGAACCACACGACTCAAGTGCTCTTTAAGCCTTTTAACCAGTGGCCAGGTGAAGTGTACAAGAGCAAGGGTTTACATCCACCACTGAATCATCAGTACCCAGCATCATACTGTACTTGGAATCTAGCAGGCACTTGTCATATGTTGAAAGACTGAATAAATGAAATGGTGTTTTTAATGCAATTTTTAATGGCCTCTATATATTGATATTTTATTAAATTTACATGAAATTTCCATAAAATATGCATTCCTATTAGAGGCAACTACAGTTTTAGCATAATTTAAATTTTGATATACCAATATTTGTTATGACAAAACACAATGTTCCTTAAAATTCCGTTGGTTTTTAAATAATTTCATGTATAACATTAAGTTGTGAATTAAGAATACATGTTTCTTAGTTTTTTTTAAAAATATGTCTCTGCCTAACTTAAAAATAAAAGTTATAGAAGTGAAAGAGATTATTGGAACATTAATGGAAATGCTACACTTAATATTATTGAAAGAACATTTTATAAATCATAAATAAGTAATACAGGTAAGAATGCATTCCACATGGGTGATTAAAATGCTGGAACAAGTTCAAGTAGAACATAAGGAAAAAAATTTAAACTCTCCATATGTCACCAACAGCATTAAATTGCTAGAAATATCAGATATTTGTCTAAGAGGTACAAATGAAATAAGATATTTAATATGTTATGAAAAATCTATTTGTATAATAGATTATATTATAAATTATAAATCTTGCCTTTGTGATTTTATGATTTTTGAAAGCAAAAAAAGGAATTCAAATATAATTAAAATTAGTAAGATTTACTAACATCTCTAAATCCTAGAGTGGGAAAAAGTTAAAACAACAGCTACAAATGAAATTTTAAAAACCTACATAATTACTTTTCCAAATTAGTATGTAGAATAGACTATAAGACAGTTAAACATAGATAATATACTCCCAGGTAAATTTAAAATATGCCTTATATCTGTTATAGTCCATGCTATTTTAGTTTAAAACATCACAAATAAGGCATAACAAAGTCTAAAAATGACTTAGAAAAAGTCACAAAAAATGATCAAACAGAAAAAGACTTTTAAAATTTATGAATGTGAATTCTGAGGATCAAATTAGTTATAAAAACACAAAATATAATCTGATATTAAAGAGAGGCAAAACTAAAGACATAAATCAATGTGAATTGCAGAAAGAGCCTTATGAAATAGTTGCATATCTTTAAATACCTTAAATAAAATATGTAGTAGCCTTTTCCTTACTAAGTATAGAGAGTTTGATGAGATTAACAGGCATATTTATATATAAGCATAATTAAGATACTGTAATTATAAACTTCTGAGATAATTAAGAGTCAAGATGATGTCAAATAAGTATATTAAATATATAAATTAAATGAAAATCCTAGTGTAGAGAAAGTGGCAGTGCAGATATGCTGACATGAGTGTTTTAAGTGGCATATTTCTGATACTCTTACCTTTAAAAACTGAAAAACTGTTCCAACAGTAGGCATTGAAATGTGTAAATCCAGTAGGTATAGAAATGTGTAAATCAATTAACTCATTTTATCAGAGAAAAGTTGTTGTCCCAAAAGACTGACTGTGTAGGTATATATACTGTATGTATGCACATGTACATATACCATATATACGTAAACAGATACTTGTATCATATATATTATTTCTCTTCTACATTGCTGTATTTTTAAAATACACAACTTAATAAAACTACATTTAGTTTTAGTTTTCAAATTATAAAAGCCTACAGCCAAAAGGTAGTTTAATACCTAAATGCAAAGCCAATGTTCTTTATGGCTCAAAGAGGTAAAAAAATTGAATGAGTATAAAGCAGTCTCACTGTGAAGTGGTTTTTTTTTTTGACATTCACCACACGGGGATTTAATCATTTGTCATCACAGTGAACAGTTTAAGCAATGACCCCATGAATTAATGTAGTGTGTATCCATGTCTTGGATTCCCACTGGTTTTATCTTTCACTATGCTATCAACTAGAAATAAGTATATTATAAGAAGTTGGGCTCAAAAATACGATCCTAGTAAATTACCAAAATAACAAATGTTTGACTAAGAAGTTTTTTCCCATTTCTTCCCTAACTTCAAAGGAATTTCACAGGTAATTAATCATTTTGCTTATATAAAGACTCTTTCACCAACAGGAAAGTACTTTGTAAAGTTAAGTTTGAAACGTTTCTCAACTAGCAAGGAGTTTACTACGGCTTGCTTAAATTACTCCAAATGATTCAAAAAAAGCATGAAGCTGCCATTTTTATCTTTTGCTGGGGGGTTAAAATCTGAATTAGCAGTAAGATAATAGTTTTTTTAAGATTTCCGGGCAAGTGGTTACGTACAGCAAAAAATTCAACCAAAAACCTGTTTCTAATCCAGTTGCTCTTATTGACATATTAAAATTCATATTTTGATACCCTTGCAAAACACTATGGGAGAGCTTAAAGTGAAACTAGACCATTAACACATAAAAGCAACAAAAACTTTTATTACGTAATCTGAATCCTTAATTACGCATTAACACCTTTTCCTGTGTTTCCTTGTCTCTTGAGTATAAATTAGAAAAATAATTTAAATGTCTTAACATATATATATGCAATGGTGCTACTAACAAGTTTACTTAATTGTTCATTTTAGGTTTTTAGCTCAATTAATATTCAGTAACTGTAGACAGTGAAAATTCATAATAAAGCCAAGGGTCCCATTTCTCCTGAAACTACTAACTTTATATAAAACTGATAATCCAATGAAATGTAATCTTAAGTGAAATAAGAAAAAGGTACCTTCAGAAGCTAATTAAACAAATTAATATTAAAGCTTCAAAAGTTTATGAGGTAATGTCACAAATTACATCCCATTTATTCCTCCCTAACCTTTACTTTTTAGAAACTACAGAAGGAAGGAAGGGGGAAGGGAAGATAATCAACAGTGGCTTAAATTAAATGCAGCAGAAAAATTCCTTATAGCCTCACTTTTCTTGTTTAAGAATGCGAAACAAAGAATCTATTCACTGCTCCCGTAGTGGGGATGTTTACTATGCATATCTCTATCAAAACTAAGCCAGAGCCCAATAGATAGGAGGCGCCATAATTTTCCACAACAAAATAAAATAAAGCTTACCTTTGTATGTGGTTTCTGTCTCTTACCAGGCAAAAACTGGAAATCTGGGGAATCATCTCCATAACTTTCTTGGTTGGCTCAGAAATATTGCTTTTAAAATCTGACTGGGTCTCTTTTTGCTGCAATAGCTCCTGTTTGGCATATTCTTTGAGCCTTTTGTAAAGAGTGCGTAGGCCCTGCGCTGTTCGAGGAGGGCGGTCTACTCCAATTGCATTATAGTTAACTGCTATGATATCCCAACATCTATTCTTTTCCACTATCACTGAATGTTTGTTAGTGTGTTCTTCCAGAATTTTAACATATGGCTTCACAAGCTTTAACAAATCAAGCTTTTCAGATAAGGTAAAATTGGAAGATCTAGCTTTTCCTACCATTGTTCTTTTCAAATTAAGTAGGCAGTTTCTGAAACCACCATGCAGCTTTCAGCTCTGCTCAGCTCTTTTCACAAACAGAGAAAGATCAGGCTTAACTAGGCTAGCCTCATTTAGGCCCACGCCTACAGGGGAGGGTTTATTAAAATTCCTCCAGCTTAAGCTGACGCAGGTTCAGGAAATCTGCTTAAGCCAAGCCTGACCTACATAAAGCTTCTCACTGAAGAAGACAGGAAGGCACAAGCAAAACACACTTGCTTATAAAGAGAACAGCTCGAGATAGGATTTAATACACAAAGGTCTAGAGATAAGCATGGAACACAGCTAAAAACTGGCTAATTTAGTGAGAATATCAAATTTCGACACGTTTGCCTAGCTGATAGACTGAAACTGCACTGCAGTATCACTTTAATAAAACAAAGGAGGAACTGTTTTGTGCTATTTGTTTACAAATCCAGTAGGCAGAAAAAATGAAAAAACTAAAGATGTGAGTGGTGAGTGCAGTGATTCCTAATAGAGCCCTTATCACGGTTTCTGAGCTGCTGCTCTCTTACAAAATCTGCCTAATGCTNACATTCACCACACGGGGATTTAATCATTTGTCATCACAGTGAACAGTTTAAGCAATGACCCCATGAATTAATGTAGTGTGTATCCATGTCTTGGATTCCCACTGGTTTTATCTTTCACTATGCTATCAACTAGAAATAAGTATATTATAAGAAGTTGGGCTCAAAAATACGATCCTAGTAAATTACCAAAATAACAAATGTTTGACTAAGAAGTTTTTTCCCATTTCTTCCCTAACTTCAAAGGAATTTCACAGGTAATTAATCATTTTGCTTATATAAAGACTCTTTCACCAACAGGAAAGTACTTTGTAAAGTTAAGTTTGAAACGTTTCTCAACTAGCAAGGAGTTTACTACGGCTTGCTTAAATTACTCCAAATGATTCAAAAAAAGCATGAAGCTGCCATTTTTATCTTTTGCTGGGGGGTTAAAATCTGAATTAGCAGTAAGATAATAGTTTTTTTAAGATTTCCGGGCAAGTGGTTACGTACAGCAAAAAATTCAACCAAAAACCTGTTTCTAATCCAGTTGCTCTTATTGACATATTAAAATTCATATTTTGATACCCTTGCAAAACACTATGGGAGAGCTTAAAGTGAAACTAGACCATTAACACATAAAAGCAACAAAAACTTTTATTACGTAATCTGAATCCTTAATTACGCATTAACACCTTTTCCTGTGTTTCCTTGTCTCTTGAGTATAAATTAGAAAAATAATTTAAATGTCTTAACATATATATATGCAATGGTGCTACTAACAAGTTTACTTAATTGTTCATTTTAGGTTTTTAGCTCAATTAATATTCAGTAACTGTAGACAGTGAAAATTCATAATAAAGCAAGGGTCCCATTTCTCCTGAAACTACTAACTTTATACAAAACTGATAATCCAATGAAATGTAATCTTAAGTGAAATAAGAAAAAGGTACCTTCAGAAGCTAATTAAACAAATTAATATTAAAGCTTCAAAAGTTTATGAGGTAATGTCACAAATTACATCCCATTTATTCCTCCCTAACCTTTACTTTTTAGAAACTACAGAAGGAAGGAAGGGGGAAGGGAAGATAATCAACAGTGGCTTAAATTAAATGCAGCAGAAAAATTCCTTATAGCCTCACTTTTCTTGTTTAAGAATGCGAAACAAAGAATCTATTCACTGCTCCCGTAGTGGGGATGTTTACTATGCATATCTCTATCAAAACTAAGCCAGAGCCCAATAGATAGGAGGCGCCATAATTTTCCACAACAAAATAAAATAAAGCTTACCTTTGTATGTGGTTTCTGTCTCTTACCAGGCAAAAACTGGAAATCTGGGGAATCATCTCCATAACTTTCTTGGTTGGCTCAGAAATATTGCTTTTAAAATCTGACTGGGTCTCTTTTTGCTGCAATAGCTCCTGTTTGGCATATTCTTTGAGCCTTTTGTAAAGAGTGCGTAGGCCCTGCGCTGTTCGAGGAGGGCGGTCTACTCCAATTGCATTATAGTTAACTGCTATGATATCCCAACATCTATTCTTTTCCACTATCACTGAATGTTTGTTAGTGTGTTCTTCCAGAATTTTAACATATGGCTTCACAAGCTTTAACAAATCAAGCTTTTCAGATAAGGTAAAATTGGAAGATCTAGCTTTTCCTACCATTGTTCTTTTCAAATTAAGTAGGCAGTTTCTGAAACCACCATGCAGCTTTCAGCTCTGCTCAGCTCTTTTCACAAACAGAGAAAGATCAGGCTTAACTAGGCTAGCCTCATTTAGGCCCACGCCTACAGGGGAGGGTTTATTAAAATTCCTCCAGCTTAAGCTGACGCAGGTTCAGGAAATCTGCTTAAGCCAAGCCTGACCTACATAAAGCTTCTCACTGAAGAAGACAGGAAGGCACAAGCAAAACACACTTGCTTATAAAGAGAACAGCTCGAGATAGGATTTAATACACAAAGGTCTAGAGATAAGCATGGAACACAGCTAAAAACTGGCTAATTTAGTGAGAATATCAAATTTCGACACGTTTGCCTAGCTGATAGACTGAAACTGCACTGCAGTATCACTTTAATAAAACAAAGGAGGAACTGTTTTGTGCTATTTGTTTACAAATCCAGTAGGCAGAAAAAATGAAAAAACTAAAGATGTGAGTGGTGAGTGCAGTGATTCCTAACAGAGCCCTTATCACGGTTTCTGAGCTGCTGCTCTCTTACAAAATCTGCCTAATGCTGGTCTTGCTGTCAATCAGGAATTGCATATCCTCTAGCTAGTTAGGTTACACCCAGCTCAGACTCCACAGTAAAGCTAAGCTTCTCCTTCATTTTACAGTCTACAGTAGCCACCGTGTATTTTTTTTCCCCCAGTTACATACGAAAAAAATATTTGAACACTAAATTTTAAAAAGCAGATAAAAATTATTTTTAAAGCAATGGATTATTCCAGCTGTAACGTACTTTGAATAAGCTAGCCTGCTTTACCATGTGTAGAAAACACCATTCACAGAGAGAACTGCATAATAATGCCTTGAGAGTGCACACAACAAAATCACATTGGCTCTTAGTACTGAGGAGGATTTCTGTTTAGCTATATTCACACAGTTTGGACTATGAAAGCAAACAGTCTAGTCATTTGCAAGGCTATCCATTTGTGTGCTTAGGATATATTTCCCAATCTCTGTCTGAAAACATGATAAATAACAAAGTAAACAAACAAGACTATTTTCTCCTGATATACATGTTTTTCCAGACAGGAGAATGAATTAGAACATACTTCAACACAGTTACATTCACTCAAACAATTACTGAACACCTACCTAGAATAATGCTCCCAAGCACTGAGAGAGACCCAAGGAAAACAAAGGTAAATACTAAACTGTCAGGGAAGCCCAAATCTAGAAATCTAGACACAGACCCCATGCAAAGAACTGCAGCTCTACAGAAATGCCATAAATTTTCAATTACTTTTTCATTCTTTCAATGGAAGAGAATTAAATTTATTAAGTTCTTCTCACTCTGAGCCAGACAACGTGCTAGAAGCTTTAAATATGTTATTTGTCAGGAGAAAAAGTGAAAGATTGCTGGGTGCATTATAGGATGCTAGGTGTTTTCTGGCAAACTCTAGAGGGTAATCTGATTCTTTAGTGGTCTCTAGTCTTTCACTGTTTTTGAGCAGTTTTATTGCTGAGTAAGACTGCAGAAAATAGTCATGTAAATGATTCTGGTCCATAGAAAAGCAAACTGAAAACTGACCTGCTCCAGCCACCTGATCAGTTACTTGAAGAAAAGCAAGAACACAGGATATATACTATCTTTAAACACAAGTATTGTGTTAAGAAATGAAGTGCTAATGGAAACATGAAAAATCATTCTATCTCACTATCAAGGAAATGTATACCAAAAATGATTTTCATTCATAAGACTGGCAAAATTCTTAATGACTGAAAATGTCAGGAGCGGATGAAGGTGCAGGACAAAGAGTACTATTCAGAAAATGTTCACGGGAGTGTAAAATGGCTTTTGTGATGGCAATCTGAGAGTATCTATTCATAGTTTACATGTGCAAAAACTTTTAAAATTGCAGTAATTTTAATTCTCAGAATCTACCTGGAAAAATACTCACACACACAAGGCCTTCAGCAATGTAAGAGCAATCAGTTGGGAACAGTTAAAGTCACTAAAGTATATCCATACTATGGTCAACCCCAGACAGTATTAAAATGCAACAGGCAGATTTCTATGTATTGACACAAAACAAGCTCCAAAATAAATGGTAAGTAAAAAAAAAGTGAAACAAAAATACATACAATATAATTCCATCATGCTTATCAAAAACACCCAAACCTAAATATTTCTGTGGGTACAGAAAATATATATTTAGGTTCAGAATGCAGGTCAACACACAGGTAATGACACTCCAGAAAGGTCTAGAACTCCACTGTCTAATTACAGGAGCCAGGAGCCACAGCCAGCTGTTAAGCAATTTTTTTTTTTGGCCCTGCAGCACATGGGCTGGGTTCCCCAACTAAGGATGAAACCCAGAACTGCTGAGTGGAAGCACAATCCTAACCACTGGACCACCAGGGAAGTCCATCTATTGAGCACTTTAAATGTGGTTAATGTGCTGAAGAGATTGAATTTTTTTATTTTACTGAATTTTAATTGTGCCGTGCTATGCTTAGTCGCTCAGTCGTGTCCAACTCTTTGGGACTCCAGGGACTGTAGCCTGCCAGGCTCCTCTGTCCCCAGGGATTCTCCAGCCAAGAATACTGCAGTGGGTTGCCATGCCCTCCTCCAGGGGATCTTCTCAACTCAGGGATCGAACCAAAGTCTCCTGCATTACAGGCAGATTCTTCACCATCTGAGCCACCAGGGAAGCCCAAGAATACTGGAGTGGGTAGCCTATCGCTTCTCCAGGGCATGTTCCTGACCCAGGAATCCAACCAGCCCCTCCTGCATTGCAGACAGATTCTTTACCAGCTGAACTACAAGAGAAGCCCTAGTTTTTAATTGATAAAAACACAATTTTTTAACTGAAGCAGCATATTATTCCACTAAGCACAACTTCATTGTTTGGACAGGATGACATTTTTACTTAACCCCTTTGTCACAAATGATTCTATTGTTTCTAGTATTATTGACAAGAACGCTCTCCTTGACCAAACTTTAATCAGGCTCCTCTAAGCCTTCTCCTCAACTAGCAAGAATCCTACTAAACCAGTTTACAGGCAATCCCCCTACCCTTGAAACCTAACCAAACTGTTGACACTCTCACCCTTAATATCTAGCCAAGTTTTCCTCAGTAATTTTTTACCTGACTGCCTTACCCTGCCAATTAGCTACAAACCCCATCTGAGTTCAGTCTCTCTCCTTTGTTGGAACAGTCTTGAATAAAGTCTTCTTGTCTGTTTTAACGTGTCAGTACAATTTTTCTTGACACTACACATAATCACATCACCAGTGTAGTCAATCTTAAATCAGAGATTCTGTTTGAATGAATTTTTTCTATGCACTGATATAACATTTAATTGATTTGTTTGAATATTTTATGCAAACAGCACAAATTACATTGACACCATGTGTAAACTATAATTGATTATTAATCTGAATTACTTATTCTGTCTTAATTAGAATTAAATTTTCTAGCTAAAAAATAATGAGCAAAATTTTTAATGTAAAAAAGTGCACTACTGATGCAGAATTAAATGCAGGTGCAGAAACTCTTACTGAAACAATACAGAAAAAAGACAAAACTAAAGCAGACTGCATATTTCACATTGAATACCAAATGCAATTTACTAAGCAGAACAGGAATAAGTTGCCCAATACATGTTAAAAGCTTAAAGTAAACTAAACAATACTAAGAGACAGTGTCAATATAAACATAAAAAACCTGACGAGCAATTTCCTCTCAACAAACAAGAACTGAGGAAGTTTAGTCACCTCAAATCAAAATTAAATTTCCAGAAAAATCTTTAAATATGTAACAAGGTCCAATCTTGTAATTTTGGTCAGCTATAAAATGGTTTCCTGCACTCACAAAAAACGAAAACTATTTTTAGACAAAGAGATGGTAAATATATATGTATTATTTCAGTTGTGGAAATTTTATCAGAAATTATGGAGAAAAGATTTTAAAAGATATCTTAAAAATGAAAGACCTTCAGTTAAGCAACCAACAAAAGCAAACCTTAAATAGAATATGAGACCTAACATATCGAACATCAACTAATTCAATATTTTTTAAATTGCTATAGTTTCCTTTAGATTTAAATGAGTTCTACGATAAATTTAAATTGCTAATAGTTTCCTTTAGATTTAAATGAGTTCTACCATAAAAGAGATACTGCCCTATTAACATGAATCACATTTTATCTCAAAAGATTTTCAAAGTTGCAGAGAAATGTTACTAATTCATGAACAAAAAGATATATGAACTCATATCACAGATATGTTTTAATCTTCTGTATATGTGAAAGAATTTCAGCTAGACATGGAACAAAAAAACAGTTCTACTCTAACAGATGCTGCTCTGTTAAGTCTAAAAATCCAGATTCACTGAAATTTTAAAACAAGAAATTAATATTTCATTTATTACTGTTCCATATACATAGGACAATACTTTGCTCAACTTTCTAGGGCAGAATCTATGACGAGTGTCACAAATATATTGTTAAACATCTGAAGACTTCCCTGGTGGTCCCGTGGTTAAGAATCCTCCTGCTAATGTATGGAACGGGGGTTTGATCCCTGGTCTGGGAAGATTCCACATGCCTGGGGGCAACTAAGCCCATACACCATGACTGAGCCCACGCTCTGGAGCCCATGCCCTGCAACAGAAGTTACCACGAGGAGCCCAAGAGCTGCACTGGGGAGAGCCCATGCGTAACAGCAAAGACCCAGTGAAGCGAAAAGTAACAGAACAGCAAATAATTAATTTTAAAAAACCACCTGGAATACATATGGAAATATAAATTCTTGAAACTGGTTAAAAAAAGAACACTATTTATTTATTAATCTTTCTGGGTTTTTGCCAGTGCTCATTGGTTGGGTCATGAAGAGTTTTATAAATTACTGTACTATCTATAAAATTTATAATTTTATTGCCTGTGATTATGGGAGATAACTACAATAATCCAACCAACCAAAGATTTTTAACTGAACCAAAGATTAAAAAAAAAAAAAAACAGACACTTGCTAAACATTCAAAAATCAAGGACAAAACAAAAAATGGGAATGTAATTTATGTTTTCTCATAAATATCATACTTTATATGAGTGAGTCAAATTTGAAACTCCAAAGAAAAGAAAGGCATATTTGTGACCTGGTGAGATAAGTAAAATAATCTATGTTTAAAATAAAAATTTTCGTAAAAATACAAATCAGTAACTGACATTATATATCCCTCTAACATAAACTGACAGAAATTTTAATTATAATTTTTTTTAATTACATGAAAAAACTACAAGAAAAATTTGAAAAATACTTTGTTGACTTTGGAATTTAGAGCTGCTTTTAAATTTATACAATGTTCTTATGAATTCAGTGTTAACAATATGGAATTGACACAAGAATTAGTAAATCTGCTTAACTTGGAGAGACATGTTTTTGAAAGTTACATGCTTTTATTTCCAAGTCAAATCAATCCTTCTGAAAAAGATGAGATAGTTTTGTTGATGCAGATGTGACCATAAACAGAATTTTTTAAAAACTCAACTCAGCTAGTGAACTTTTACATTATGTTTACAACTTATTTATTTCATAAATATGAAGTCTAAACAAGAATGCAAAATAAAACTTCAGCATCTAAATTGAGATCTGTTGTAAATGTAAAATACATAGCAGCTGTCAGACTCAGTATGAATAACAATAGTTAATAACTTTTATATTAATTACATGTTGAAGTTACATACATATTGAGTCAATTAAAATGTATTATCGACATTAACTTCACCTGTTTCTTTATACACTCTTTAACATGGCTACTAGAAAATTTTCACATATTTATACGTGATTTATATTCTAGTTCTATTGAGGAGCTTTGGTCAAGAAGGACAGACACCAAACTAATGACAGCAACTATTACTGGGAGGAGACGAAAAGTGAGGGGAATAGCTTAGAACCTTTCATTTAACTGTATTAAATGGCAGAGACATTTCAGAAAGCAATTAGCAAACCATATTAAAATGTAATTTAAACACATTATGATCTGACAACTGAGAAATATTTGCATAAATTCATAAGACCACATGCACAAGGATGTTCACTGTAGGAATGTTTTTAATAAAATCAAAATAAATCATGATCTATTTACACTATGTAAACCCTGCAGCAACTAAAAGGATTCTAAAATGAAAACAAAAAGCTCCAAAGCACACTGAGAACTGCAAAGTACTTTCAGCAGGGAATATCTTCATCCAAACCCCTGCCCTAAGAGACCCGGCCATGCCTAGGATGGCCCCTAGCAGCCTAAAGGCCCTGTCCCTGGGACAATCTAGCCTCCCCATGAGTTCCATTCTGCAAAAGCACAGAGCTACCAAAAGAATTTACTGTTTGTTCTAGCCAACAGCCGAAACCACAGGCCCTTGACCTCCCTTTGGTAGCACATTTACTAAAAAGGTTGACAATTGTGAATCCTTCCTCTGTCTCTCTGACATGCTTTGGATCTCCCATAACTCAGGAATGTCCTTCCCAAGGACCTGAAAGTCATTCCTTTGAAATGTAATTATCAGGAAGAATAGAGCCAAGGCCTTCTAGTCTTGGTGAAGCGAAGATCATGGCATCCGGTCCCATCACTTCATGGGAAATAGATGGGCAAACAGTGTCAGACTTTATTTTGGGGGGCTCCAAAATCACTGCCGATGGTGACTGCAGCCATGAAATTAAAAAAAGATGCTTACTCTTTGGAAAAAAAGTTATGACCAACCTAGATAGTATATTCAAAAGCAGAGACATTACTTTGCGGACTAAGGTCCGTCTAGTCAAGGCTATGGTTTTTCCTGTGGTCATGTATGGATGTGAGAGTTGGACTGTGAAGAAGGCTGAGCGCCGAAGAATTGATGCTTTTGAACTGTGGTGTTGGAGAAGACNTCACCACTCACTGCTGCCTCACTGAGATCAGGCCATGTTT
This sequence comes from Raphicerus campestris, assembly GCA_006410735.1. Classification (NCBI taxonomy): domain Eukaryota; kingdom Metazoa; phylum Chordata; class Mammalia; order Artiodactyla; family Bovidae; genus Raphicerus; species Raphicerus campestris. The sequence goes on from SJYW01041334.1 coordinate 284,655, forward strand.
TCACAGAAAGATCTAGGAGAGAATCCTTCTGTGCCTCTGTCTGGCGTCTAATGACTGCCACCAATCCTTGGGGCTGCTAGGCTTGCAGCTTACTCTGATCTCTGCCTCCACTGTCAGAAAGTCTTTTCCTCTCTGTATTTCTCTGTCTCTCTTCATAACCAACCACTGGATTCAGGGTCCACCCTAATCCAGTATGACCTCAACAGACTTGAAGAGACTTGAAGTGTCCAGTAAAGTTCAACAGAATGAAAATATACTTATTAGGGCTCTTTCAGTTAGTAAAGAAACCAAATATAAACTAGCTTAAGTAAAAATGGTTTTCCTGGTGAACTAAATACTAAATACTATGAATTATTGTTAACTCTGTTTGGTGTAATAATGTGTTTATATAGGAGAGAGCATTTATTTTAAGACATACATGCTGAAGTAGTTAGAGGTAAAATGGCATGAAAGCTGCAATATATTTTCAAAGAGTCCAAAAAAAAAAAATTGCATACACAGGGGGGTGGGGAATACAGACAAATGAGGCAAAATATTAGAAACTATTGAATTTTTGATGATAATTGGATTATTCTTTCAACTTCTCTGTATGTAGGAAATTTTTCAAAATAAAAAGCTAGTAGGAAATGAGGGTCTATTTTCACTAGGACATAGCAGGCTTGGAACTGACTCCAACATGAATTAGACCTAAAATTAAAAGAATGTCAAAAGATGAATATATAGGTTTTTCTTTCACCTCCATACTTTTCTATATACAACATTCCTCTCCACCAATCACCAAAGGCAGCATGATGTTTCTCACAATATTTTTTTCCCCAGTTAACCTCTCTCTCTAAATGAGAGGCAGGAGAGTATCAGGAGATTGGCACAGGTTCCCGAGTCCAGTCAATGTACTAAATCAGAGAAAGGATTAAAGGATTAAGGGCTGAGTAAATTAACTCCCTCTTCAATTTATCTTAACTCTTAATTCCCTTCTCATATTTAGTAAGGAAGAGAATGAGAAACTATAGTAGAACACAAAAACAGCCCCAAATCAGTAACATTAAATATATTCTAGAGTCTAATATCATTTTCTGGAGAAGAGATTAACTACCATGATAGAAAAGAAACAGGTATAGATGGATCATTACCTGCCACAGGCTGACAGCAGAGGAAAAAAAAAAATCTGGGAAAATAGGATATTCCTAACAAAGATGGAAGAAAAGAGAAAAGGAGGGCGGTAAGGACACGACTGAGTGACTGAACTGAACTGGAGGAAAGTAATAAAAAAAGAGAGTAAATGAGTGAAACAGGGCAGAGACTAAACTGCTGTGCCCATGCCAGTGCCCAGAGCTGTCTCTAGGGATCTCACTAAACTGATACCTGCTCCAAAAGTCCTTCTCAACTTCACTCTGAAACTGTTACAAATCTGAAGTTATGAGGAGCACATAAATGGTACTAAGGATCCTGGCCATCTGGGAAAACACAGAAGACCCTCTGCCCCAAAAAGAAATGAACCCATTCATGTGTAAAATTTATTAAATATCACAATTCTCAAGAAGTTCCTTCAAAAGGGTTTAAGGCACAGTGTTGATTTGCATTGGTATCTTAGGGAGAGAAGCTGCATTCTGTATATGACTAGTGTATGTATATGACTAGTATATGAGGCTCTCTCCCTGAAACTCTTTTCAACAAAAAAAATGAATAAAATGTAATTTAGAAAAATGTAATCTTAATGGTGTGCCTTTCAAAAGGCCAAATAAACACTCATGAACACTCCAGATAATTTTTTCAACTACTTGGAAAATATTAATCTCTTACAATGCAACAAAAACCATCATCATTTTAGTTCAATTCAGCAGAATGGGAATTTGTTAAATGTTTGGTTTTCATGCAATTATATACTTTCAAATCTAACTGATTTGAAGTTACTCCAATGTACTATAATGAATTAACAATTTTACTCATTTAAAGTTCACCTCTCCGATTTTAATGCTGATAATGCATTTTAACTGTTTTTTTATATTAAATCTTAAAAAAAAAATCAAACCTTTAAACACAATTCATTTTGGTACTGAAAGTAAAGACCATTATTTGACCAATAAGTTTACGATGAATAACCTTAGACAGGTGCCTATTACAAAATATAAGATTTAGATGACATGGTTACTAATTCAATCATGAAAGATAAATTATGACCACAAAAAAATCTGAATTGCCAATGATCTAGTGGAGCTATTAATGTATCAACTATTTTCAAATATAACATGTTCATTACTGTATATAATCAATTTAAATAATACTGTAATAAGACTCATCAAGTATAACCTGTACAGTCTTACCTGTATGATGGAGGTCTATTGTTGTCTTTGTAGATGCTTCCAAACAATATTTTTCCCTGTAACTATCCCCATGATTAATTCCTTTAGCACATTCTTTAGTAGGCAAATTAAAATTACATGTTCTGGGATCATTTTGTGGCTGGAGAAAATTATTCTTATTTGCAGTAACCTAAAAAAACAAAGAATGTATTTTATGCTGATATTAAACCTAATTTCCCATATTTTTACATAACAGATTCCCAATTTAAAATACTGAATATGAGCTACTAGTTTCTCATATCTAAATAGGGAATGCTGCTGCTGCTAAGTCGCTTCAGTCGTGTCCGACTCTGTGTGACCCCATAGACAGCAGCCCGCCAGGCTCCCTCATCCCTGGGATTCTCCAAGCAAGAACACTGGAGTGGGTTGCCATTAAACAGGGAATAGTGAAAGCGAAAGTGAAGTTGCTCAGTCGTGTCCGACTCTTTGTGGCCCCGTGGACTGTAGCCTATCAGCCTCCTCCGTCCATGGGATTCGCCAGGCAAGAGTGCTGGAGTGGATTGCCATTTCCTTCTCCAGGGGATCTTCCCGACCCAGGAATCGAACCCAGGTCTCTCGCACTGCAGGCAGACGCTTTTAACCTCTGAGCCACCAGGGAAGTCCAAAATAGGGAATAGATATTTTAAGATAAACGAAAATTATAATTTTATTTTTTTAACTAGTTTAATTATGTTATAAAAGCTGAAAGCTGGTAAAGAATCCACCTGCAATGCAGGAGACCTGGGTTCAACCCCTGGGTTGGGAAGATCTCCTGGAGAAGGGAAAGGCTACCCACTCCAGGATTCTGGCCTGGAGAATTCCATGGACTGTATAGTCCATGGGGTTGCAAAGAGTGGGAGGGGACTGAATGACTTTCACTTTCACTTTCAAAAGCTGAAAGTTACCACAGAATGAAAATTATACTTATAATTATAGTGTATTTTAAACAGATCAAATGAGGTTTTAAACAAGTCACAATGTGCCATTCTCAGTCAACTGGTTATTTTTCTTGCTAAATTTCTCAAAATTAAAAGCAACACTTAAATATTGTTAATTTTTTACATGGCTAATAATATACTGCCACGGTATTGTTTTAACAGTACCTTATATTTTAGAGTCAAATACTAAAATATTTACAAATGAGAAGAGATTCCTGGAAGCTGTGTCAAAATAATGAGTTGGGGGAAAAGGAGGAGGGAGCTGGAAGGTAAAAATAAAGCAAGAGGGGCCACAGACTGACAACTGCCAGGGCTGGGTGATGTGTACATGGGGGTTCGTCATATACTCTTTTCTCTATTTTTATATATGTATCAATTTTCTGTTGCTGCTGTAACAAATTACAACAAACTTAGTGGCTTAAAACAACACAAATGCATTGTCTTATAATTCTCTAAGTTTGAATTCTGACTCGGCTCTTACCAGGCTGAAATCAAAGTTATCTGCATTTCTTTCAAGAGAGTCTAAGACAGGACGCATTTCCTCCGCTTCCCAAACTTCTGAAAGTTTTGACACTGCCCCTCTTCAGTCAGCGCCTCTGCATCTGTCCGCCCCTGCTCCCTAATCACCTCTCTCTAACTCTGACCTGTTTCCCTCTTCTACTTTCAAAGACCTGTGTCATTATATTGGGCCCACCTTGATAAGCCAGAATGACCATCCTCCCTCCCATCTCCAGATCCTCAAACATTAATCACTTAGTCAAGAGTCCCTTTTGCCATGTGAGGTTAATACATTCACGGGTTTCCATGGATTAGGATATGGACGTTTTGGAAGATCATTTTTCTGTCTACAATAGTATGTTTGAAGTCTTTTTTAAATAGCTCACAATAACAAACACAGCTGTCATAGCTCTATAAATATTCACTTTAACAAATTTCAGAGACATTCAAAAACCTATCTGATAAGATTTTAAAGTAAGTCGTGGAAATAAAATTAATGAGAGTCGCAAATTTTATTTTTTTGCAACATTTTATTTTGATATAATTTTAAGCTTATAGAAACATTCCAGAAATAATACAAAGAAGTCCCACGTACTCTTTACCCAAATTCACCATTTGTTTACATTCTGCTCCATTTACTTTCCCTCTATCTCTCCTGTGCATGTATGTGTATCGTGTGTGTGTGTGTGTGNATCTCCTGGAGAAGGGAAAGGCTACCCACTCCAGGATTCTGGCCTGGAGAATTCCATGGACTGTATAGTCCATGGGGTTGCAAAGAGTGGGAGGGGACTGAATGACTTTCACTTTCACTTTCAAAAGCTGAAAGTTACCACAGAATGAAAATTATACTTATAATTATAGTGTATTTTAAACAGATCAAATGAGGTTTTAAACAAGTCACAATGTGCCATTCTCAGTCAACTGGTTATTTTTCTTGCTAAATTTCTCAAAATTAAAAGCAACACTTAAATATTGTTAATTTTTTACATGGCTAATAATATACTGCCACGGTATTGTTTTAACAGTACCTTATATTTTAGAGTCAAATACTAAAATATTTACAAATGAGAAGAGATTCCTGGAAGCTGTGTCAAAATAATGAGTTGGGGAAAAAGGAGGAGGGAGCTGGAAGGTAAAAATAAAGCAAGAGGGGCCACAGACTGACAACTGCCAGGGCTGGGTGATGTGTACATGGGGGTTCGTCATATACTCTTTTCTCTATTTTTATATACGTATCAATTTTCTGTTGCTGCTGTAACAAATTACAACAAACTTAGTGGCTTAAAACAACACAAATGCATTGTCTTATAATTCTCTAAGTTTGAATTCTGACTCGGCTCTTACCAGGCTGAAATCAAAGTTATCTGCATTTCTTTCAAGAGGGTCTAAGACAGGACGCATTTCCTCCGCTTCCCAAACTTCTGAAAGCTTTGACACTGCCCCTCTTCAGTCAGCGCCTCTGCATCTGTCCGCCCCTGCTCCCTAATCACCTCTCTCTAACTCTGACCTGTTTCCCTCTTCTACTTTCAAAGACCTGTGTCATTATATTGGGCCCACCTTGATAAGCCAGAATGACCATCCTCCCTCCCATCTCCAGATCCTCAAACATTAATCACTTAGTCAAGAGTCCCTTTTGCCATGTGAGGTTAATACATTCACGGGTTTCCATGGATTAGGATATGGACGTTTTGGAAGATCATTTTTCTGTCTACAATAGTTATGTTTGAAGTCTTTTTTAAATAGCTCACAATAACAAACACAGCTGTCATAGCTCTATAAATATTCACTTTAACAAATTTCAGAGACATTCAAAAACCTATCTGATAAGATTTTAAAGTAAGTCATGGAAATAAATTAATGAGTCGCAAATTTTATTTTTTTGCAACATTTTATTTTGATATAATTTTAAGCTTATAGAAACATTCCAGAAATAATACAAAGAAGTCCCATATACTCTTTACCCAAATTCACCATTTGTTTACATTCTGCTCCATTTACTTTCCCTCTATCTCTCCTGTGCATGTATGTGTATCGTGTGTGTGTGTGTGTNTACTGAATATGAGCTACTAGTTTCTCATATCTAAATAGGGAATGCTGCTGCTGCTAAGTCGCTTCAGTCGTGTCCGACTCTGTGTGACCCCATAGACAGCAGCCCGCCAGGCTCCCTCATCCCTGGGATTCTCCAAGCAAGAACACTGGAGTGGGTTGCCATTAAACAGGGAATAGTGAAAGCGAAAGTGAAGTTGCTCAGTCGTGTCCGACTCTTTGTGGCCCCGTGGACTGTAGCCTATCAGCCTCCTCCGTCCATGGGATTCGCCAGGCAAGAGTGCTGGAGTGGATTGCCATTTCCTTCTCCAGGGGATCTTCCCGACCCAGGAATCGAACCCAGGTCTCTCGCACTGCAGGCAGACGCTTTTAACCTCTGAGCCACCAGGGAAGTCCAAAATAGGGAATAGATATTTTAAGATAAACGAAAATTATAATTTTATTTTTTTAACTAGTTTAATTATGTTATAAAAGCTGAAAGCTGGTAAAGAATCCACCTGCAATGCAGGAGACCTGGGTTCAACCCCTGGGTTGGGAAGATCTCCTGGAGAAGGGAAAGGCTACCCACTCCAGGATTCTGGCCTGGAGAATTCCATGGACTGTATAGTCCATGGGGTTGCAAAGAATGGGAGGGGACTGAATGACTTTCACTTTCACTTTCAAAAGCTGAAAGATACCACAGAATGAAAATTATACTTATAATTATAGTGTATTTTAAACAGATCAAATGAGGTTTTAAACAAGTCACAATGTGCCATTCTCAGTCAACTGGTTATTTTTCTTGCTAAATTTCTCAAAATTAAAAGCAACACTTAAATATTGTTAATTTTTTACATGGCTAATAATATACTGCCACGGTATTGTTTTAACAGTACCTTATATTTTAGAGTCAAATACTAAAATATTTACAAATGAGAAGAGATTCCTGGAAGCTGTGTCAAAATAATGAGTTGGGGGAAAAGGAGGAGGGAGCTGGAAGGTAAAAATAAAGCAAGAGGGGCCACAGACTGACAACTGCCAGGGCTGGGTGATGTGTACATGGGGGTTCGTCATATACTCTTTTCTCTATTTTTATATATGTATCAATTTTCTGTTGCTGCTGTAACAAATTACAACAAACTTAGTGGCTTAAAACAACACAAATGCATTGTCTTATAATTCTCTAAGTTTGAATTCTGACTCGGCTCTTACCAGGCTGAAATCAAAGTTATCTGCATTTCTTTCAAGAGGGTCTAAGACAGGACGCATTTCCTCCGCTTCCCAAACTTCTGAAAGCTTTGACACTGCCCCTCTTCAGTCAGCGCCTCTGCATCTGTCCGCCCCTGCTCCCTAATCACCTCTCTCTAACTCTGACCTGTTTCCCTCTTCTACTTTCAAAGACCTGTGTCATTATATTGGGCCCACCTTGATAAGCCAGAATGACCATCCTCCCTCCCATCTCCAGATCCTCAAACATTAATCACTTAGTCAAGAGTCCCTTTTGCCATGTGAGGTTAATACATTCACGGGTTTCCATGGATTAGGATATGGACGTTTTGGAAGATCATTTTTCTGTCTACAATAGTATGTTTGAAGTCTTTTTTAAATAGCTCACAATAACAAACACAGCTGTCATAGCTCTATAAATATTCACTTTAACAAATTTCAGAGACATTCAAAAACCTATCTGATAAGATTTTAAAGTAAGTCGTGGAAATAAAATTAATGAGAGTCGCAAATTTTATTTTTTTGCAACATTTTATTTTGATATAATTTTAAGCTTATAGAAACATTCCAGAAATAATACAAAGAAGTCCCACGTACTCTTTACCCAAATTCACCATTTGTTTACATTCTGCTCCATTTACTTTCCCTCTATCTCTCCTGTGCATGTATGTGTATCGTGTGTGTGTGTGTGTACATTTGAAAGTAAGCTGGAGACACTGTGTTCCTTTACCTCTAAAAATGACAGTGTGTTTGCAAAGAGCAAAGACACTGTCTTACATAATCACAGTAACTGTCAAAATCAAAAATTTAACAATGGTAGTAAAATATTATCATCTAATCCACAGCCCACATTCAAATGGGGTCACTTACCCCAACAATGTCTTTTCACAGTCTTTTCCCCTGAGCAAGGATCCAATCCCAGATCACACAATACATTTAGTCAACAAGTTTCTTTAGTTTCATCTAGAACAGTTCCTCACCTTTATTCATCTTTTGTGATTTCTGACACTTTCAAAGAATACAGGCCAACTATTTTATAGAATGTTCCCTTATTTGGATTGTCTGATGTTTCCTAATGATGAGTTTCAGATTACATATATTGGAAGGAATATCATAGTTCACTATACTAAGGGCACAAAATATCAATCTGTCCATTAATGGAGGCAGCCATTTGATTAAAGTGGTGTCTACCAGGTATTCTCGCCAAGTTAATATGTTTCTATTTGTCTTTAAAGAATGTTTTAGTGCTCGCTTCGGCAGCACATATACTAAAATTGGAACGATACAGAGAGGATGACACGCAAATTCGTGAAGCGTTCCATATTTTTAAAAAGCAACTCCTGTCTCCCTTCCCCCCCAAAAAAATTAATAAATAAATAAATAAAGTATGTTTTAAGGAGATGCTTGAGTCTATTCAAGAATCCTATTTCCTGATGAAACATTCACCCATTAATCTGATGGGTTTTGGAACCTATTAATATTTTCTGACACCACCATTACCTTTATTTCTGTGATTTAGCATTTCACTCTGAGAAAGAGTTTACTACTTACTTAGTTATATTACTATGGATTCAGATTCCTATATTATTCAGTGGGTTATTATCCATTAGTATATTTATTTTGATGTTCGATTTGTTCCATATTTTTATCAGACCACTCAAATAAAAGACCCTTGAAGTCACCAAACCAATACATTCTTGGTATGGATTAATTCAATCTAAGAAAAAAATTTAAGGATGGAAAACACAAAGGAGACAGTAAAGTTGACTGCTAAGCCTAATATTTTTAGGTTTTACACGTTGCCTTACTTAACATAGCTGTATGGTTTCAAAAATACCTACTTCATTAGTATTTAAAGAAAACTATTTAGTTCCTTGCTAATAATTATAAGAGGAAAAGAATAAATCAGTGGTTTTGGTTTCAAATTAGTCCTTAGACCCTCCATCAGAGGTTCAAACTTAAAGACAAACCTAAAGACAAGAGTGTCAAAATGATTCAATGGAGGAAAAAACAGTCTTTTCAAAAAATGGTCCTGGAACCCAATTAGATATCCACATGTAAAATGATACAATTGGATTCCTACCTCACACCAAACATAAAAACCATTTCAAAATGGGTCACAGACTAAAATGAAGAATTAAAACTATAAAACTCTTAGAAGAAAACACAGTAAATCTTCATGACCTTCTCAGATACAACACGAAAATCACAAGTACTACCAACGCCAAAAAAGAAAAACCCAGATAAACCAGACTTCATCAAAATTTAAAACGTTCGTGCTACAGACAAAACCTCTTCATCAAAATTTAAAACGTTCGTGCTACAGACGAAACCATCAAGAAAGTGAAAGGTAATAACGAGGTGAAAATATTTGCAAATCATTTATCTGATAAGGCACCTATGTTCAGAACCTATACAGATTCTTACATCTGTAATAAAAAGCAAATAATCCAACTTAAAAAAATAGGATCTGAATAAACAATTCTCCAAAAAAGATATACAAATGGCCAATAAGCACATACAAAAACGCTCAACATTAGCCACCAAGGAAAAGTAAATCAAAACCCCAAGTCAGATACCACTTCATTCATAGTATGGTTATAATCAAATAGATAATAATAAGTGTCAATAAACACGTGGAGGACTGAAACCTCACACAGTAATAACGGGAATGAAACAGTACAGCCACCATGGCATTAAAAGGTTAACCACAGAATTATTGTATGACCCAGCAATTCCATCCTAAGAATGCACCCAAGAGAAATGAAAACATGTCTATACAACAATTTACACCTGAATATTCATCAGCATTATTCATAATACTTAATAAATTTTAAAAATAGAAACAACTCAAACATCCATCAACCGACAGATGGAATAATAAAACATGACACATTCATGTCTGGTATATTACTCAGTGTGGTAAGCAGAATAACGCCTCCCAAAGAGGTCTGCACCCTAATTCCCAGAACCTGCGGAAATCTTACCTTCTGTGGCAAAAGAGACTTTGCAGATGCAATTAAGGTTAAGGACCTTGAAATAGAGAGACTGTCCTGAGTTATCCAGGGCGGCCCAATCTAACCAAATGAGTTCCAGTTTCAGAGAACCAAAAAGACGTCTATAAAAGGAATCAAACTGCCACTACCAATTTTCAAAGAATNGTATATTACTCAGTGTGGTAAGCAGAATAACGCCTCCCAAAGATGTCTGTACCCTAATTCCCAGAACCTGCGGAAATCTTACCTTCTGTGGCAAAAGAGACTTTGCAGATGCAGTTAAGGTTAAGGACCTTGAAATAGAGAGACTGTCCTGAGTTATCCAGGGCGGCCCAATCCAACCAAATGAGTTCCAGTTTCAGAGAACCAAAAAGACGTCTATAAAAGGAATCAAACTGCCACTACCAATTTTCAAAGAATTAAGAAGGGGGCCACGAGAATTGCAGTTGGCCTATAGAAACTAGAAAAGGCAAAGGAAACACTCTTAAAACCTCCAGAAATACATGCAACCCTGCTAACACCTTGATCTTAGCCCAATGTGACCCACGTTGAGCTTCTGACTTACAGAACTATAAGATAATACATTTGCATTGTCACTAAATTTCTGATAACCTGTTACAGCAGCAATAGGAAACTAATGCATTCAGCAATAAAGAGAAATAAATCACTGATACATGCCACAATATGGGCGAGCCTTGAAAAACATGATGAAACTGCAAACAGTGAGTCATAAAAGGCCACACGTTGCCTGACTCTGTTTATATGAAATGTTCATAATAGATAAACACATAAAACAGCAAGTATATTAGTGATTACAAAGGGCTGAGGGATTTGAATGGGTTGATGTATGTGAAGTCTCTCTTTCTGGAATGATTAAAACGGTCTGACATTGATTTTGGTGATCATTGCACAACTCTGACCATATGAAATACAACTGAACTGTAGCAGGTAAATTACAGGCATGTGCATTTAATTTAAACAAAGTTGCTTTTATAAAAAGAAACCAAAAAATGAAAAACTATGCTTACATAATTTTCTCCTTACATTGTGGCCAGAATTCTAAAGGAGTGTTGGATAAAACAAACACATGCAGACCAAAAAAGAGTCAAGAATGAGTAGATACTTTCAACAACGAAAAGAAACAGTTAAAAGCCTCAAAGGATGTGAAAAGACATTTCTCTCATAGAAGATAAGCATAGGGTCAATAAGCACATGAAAAAATGCTCAGAATTACTAGTCATTAGGAAAATGCAAATNAAGAATGAGTAGATATTTTCAACAACGAAAAGAAACAGTTAAAAGCCTCAAAGGATGTGAAAAGACATTTCTCCCATAGAAGATAAGCATAGGGTCAATAAGCACATGAAAAAATGCTCAGAATTACTAGGCATTAGGAAAATGCAAATCAAGACCACAGTGGAATACCACTTCACAACAACAAGGATGACCATAATCAAAAAAACAGCAACAAAAACAAAATAACCAGTGTTGCTAAGGATGTGGAGAAATTGGAACCCTCACACATCAATGGTGGGAATGTAAAATGGTTCGGTACCTACGGAAAGCAATTTGGTAGTACCTTAAGAACTAAACACAGAATTACTGTATCATCTAGCAACTCCACTCTTGGGTATATATATACAAGAGAACTAAAAGCAGGAACCTAAACAGAACCATGTATGCCAATGTTCCTATCAGCATTATTCACAATAGAAAAAAAGTAGAAACAAACCAAGGATCTATCAATGAATGAATGAACAAAATATGGTGTGTGTATACACATATATGTATGTATAAACATATATATATATATACACNAAGAGAACTAAAAGCAGGAACCTAAACAGAACCATGTATGCCAATGTTCCTATCAGCATTATTCACAATAGAAAAAAAGTAGAAACAAATCAAGGATCTATCAATGAATGAATGAACTAAATATGGTGTGTGTATACACATATATGTATGTATAAACATATATATATATATACACATGTATATACATACAACTGAATCAACATTCAGAAAACTAAGTGATGGGCATCTGGTTCCATCACTTCATGGGAAATAGATGATGGTAACTGCAGCCATGAAATTAAAAGACGCTTGCTCCTTGGAAGAAAAGTTATGATCAACCTAGACAGCATATTAAAAAGTAGATACATTACTTTGCCAACAAAGGTCCGTTTAGTCAAGGCTATGGTTTTTCCAGTGATCATGTATCAATGTGAGAGCTGGACTATAAAGAAAGCTGAGCACCAAAGAATTGATGCTTTTTAACTGTGGTGTTGGAGAAGACTCTTGAGAGTCCCTTGGACTGCAAGGAGATCCAGCCAGTCCATCCTAAAGGAGACCAGTCCTGGGTGTTATTGGAAGGACTGATGTTGAAGCTGAAACTCTAATACTTTGGCCACCTGATGCAAAGAGCCAACTCATTTAAAAAGACTCTGATGCTGGGAAAGATTGAAGGTAGAAGAAGGGGACGACAGAGGATGAGATGGTTAGATGGCATCACCGACTTAATGGACATGAGTTTGAGTAAACTCTGGGAGTTGGTGATGAACAGGGAGGCCTGGCATGCTGCAGTCCCTGGGGTTGCAAAGAGTCAGACACGACTGAGCAACTGAACTGAACTGAAAGAACTGAATATTACTTAATCACGTAAAGCACTGATGTTCACACCTGCTACAACATGGATGATACTAGAAAACACAGGCTAAGTGAAATAAGCCAGACACAACAGTAAGTGAAATAAGCCAGACACAATTGGACAAATATTCATGATTCCACTTAAATATGAGGTACCTGCTGTTGCTGCTGCTAAGTCGCTTCAGTTGTGTCTGACTCTGTGCGACCCCATAGACAGCAGCTCACCAGGCTCCCCCGTCCCTGGAATTCTCCAGGCAAGAACACTGGAGTGGGTTGCCACTTCCTTCTCCAATGCATGAAAATGAAAAGTGAAAGTGAAGACACTCAGTCGTATCCAACTCTTGATGACCCCATGGACTACAGCCTAACAGGCTCCTCCATCCATGAGACCTTCCAGGCAAGAGTACTGGAGTGGGTTTCACTGCCTTCTCCGAAATATGAGGTACCTAGAGTAATCAAATTCATGGAGACAGAAAGAGTAGTGATGACTTGGGAAGGGAGAATAGGGAATTACTGCCTAATGGTTATGAAGTTTCTGTGTAACGAAAAGTTTCAAACACAGAAAATGGTGATTATTGAACAATAAAGAAAATGTAATTAATGCCACTCACCTGTACACTTAAAAATGGTAAAATGGCAAATTTTATGCTATATATATTTTGCCATAATAAAAAAAGAAAAAATATTAGATTTCAATCTCCAGAACATAAATCAGAGAACTGCAGAGTAGCCAAAGTGTGGACTGTCCATTTTACATATGCTCTATATAATCTTTATAAACCTTCTATTATACCAGACTTAAATACTCCTTCATCTTAGTAGCAAAGAATACATATTAAGACTGTTTTGAGCACTTACTTTTTATAAGTAAAAAGGAAAGGAAGTTTCCGTAACAGAGACTTAAAACATTATTTATGTATGTTTTCTCTTTATTTTAATTACCTTATCCAAAGTTTTCATTTACTTATGTGGTACCTTTAAAAAGAACACTGATCCAGAATAACTTTTTTTCTTGAACAAGAATTTCCACCCCTTCCCTTGTGGAGGTATTTTTCACTGTTACCAAAAGTTTATTTATAGACCTAACCCAAGTTTACTTTATACCATTCCTTCAAATATATATAGTTAGCCATTATGTCTAAGGTTTTTAGAAGAATTTATCAGAGATACTGAAAATTCCTATAGGCAGTGAACATTGTTAACTGTTTAAATGGCAATTTTTTAAAATACATGATTCTCTACATTAGGCTTCCGTTACTGTTATTTTTTTTTTTTACCTCAGATAACTTTATATCCGAATTTAGTTTTGCAACCTCTTCATTAGGACTTGGATGACTTCTTGCTGGTGATATAAACTTTGGTTTTTTGAAGGGATTCCCTTGCAACTGACTTGGTGCTGCTGATCGTCTCATATTTAGCAGTATTAACCTGAAAAATACCCAAAAGTCATTTCATCAGAAGTCTGATTAGAATTACCTCTAAATATATATAATCACTATAATCATGACATGTTTAAAAATATAAGGGAATAAGCCTGTAAAAAGCCTTAGAAAACAAATTCAACAGTTGGTAACATTTTATTTTCCATCACAAAAGGCTTTTGAAATGTATTAAGGTTCAAAATATATGGTACAAACCTGAACATATATTGTACCAATTTTGATAAAACTATAGATTAGATAACAACAATAAAGCCTTAAACATAATTTAGATAGTAGTTTCAAATTCAAAGAAAACATAATTATTCACATACATATATTAAGCATGTTGCTTTTTTCCTATTCCACCAATCCACAAACTGTATGTGGGTAGCAATCATTGTTTTCTTAACCATTCTGTAAGTAGCATCAACCATAAAGCCAGATACATGATAATCACTAACAAATACTTTTGAATGAGTGAATAAAATCCTAATTGAAAGAATACATTTAAGAGTTCAATTTTTACTGTCCTATTTCCTTTTAAAGCAGTGAGGTATTTTAAATAACTAAATCAAGAGACAAGTACCATGTTTCCAAACTTTTGCTCCATGTTATTTCCATCAGGACAGGACCGGTGAGACAGATAAAAGACAAGAACATTACAAGTATACATCATGCTTCTGCAATGGACAGCAGCAAGCACTCTAATTTAAAGCAATCTCACAAAACTGTACACAGGATAAGGCCTCAACAAGGATGTACATGGTTACCAAAATAATCTGCATAACCCAGAAATTACACTTCTGGAAATTTACCCTAAGGAATTAGCAAAGATACATTCAAAGCATTATGTATAACGTTTTCATGCCAATATTACTTATAGTAGGAAAAAGAAGGGAAATGTAAATATCTACAACAGGGTACTGGATAAAATAGAATATACTCTCTTCCTACTTACTAAAATGTAGTGCTGCAATTTCCCAAACAAGCCATGCTCTCTTTTCCTCTAGGTCTCTGAACAAACTCCCTACATAGTGTTGGGTCTCCAATACAGCCTTTACTCATTTTTCTTTGATGAACTTCAACTTATCCTTTAGGACTCTTAACTATGAGCCACCTTCATCTCCCCCAAAGACTGGATTAGAGAGCCTTCCTACCCACGCACTTTTCACACTGTAATGAAACTGCCTATTAATTCCCCCAAGTTGTAAACTCCTGGATCAGGCATGAAGTCTTACCTTCCAATCATCAGTATATTGCCAATACCAACACAAGAAGGCATTCACTATTTGTTAAATAGTTCTACAGCCATGAATGGGTGGGGGAGGGGGGAATCACATTTTAAAAGAATGTTTAATGATATGAGAAACTTCTATACATCAAATAAAAAATGGCTAAAAACAGCAATTTTAGCAAAGTTGCAAAAATACAAGATTAAAACTCAAAAATCAATTATTTTCCAACATATCACCAATAAGTAGAATTTGAATTTTAAAACACAATATCATTTACATTAGCACCCCACAAAAATGAAATATTTAAGGGTAATCTAACAAAGCATGTACAAGATCTATATAAGGAAAAACTATATAAACTCTGCTGAGCAAAATCAAAGAGCTAAATAAATGGAGAGATACTGAACTTCCCTGGTGGTCCAGTGGTTAAGAATCACATGCCAGTGCAAGGAACACGGGTTCAATCTCTAGTCTGGGAAGATTCCACATGTCACTGAAAGCAACGAAAAGCCTGAGTGTGACAATTACTGAGCCCATGCTCTAGAGCCCACAAGCTGCAACTCCTAAAGCCTGCATGCCCCACAGTGCATGCTCTGTGACTAGAGAGGCCACCACAAGTTCAGTTCAGTTCAGTCGCTCAGTCGTGTCCGACTTCTTTTCGACCCCATGAACCGCACCACGCCAGGCCTCCCTGTCCGTCACCAACTCCCAGAGTTCACCCAAACCCATGTCCATTGTGTCGGTGATGCCATCCAACCATCTCATCCTCTGTTGCCCTCCTCTTCTGCCTTCAGTCTTTCCCAGCATCAAGGCCTTTTTCAATGAATCGGCTCTTTCTATCAGGTGGGAAGTATTGAAGCTTCAGCATCAGTCCTTCCAATGAATATTTAGGGTTGATTTCCAAGATTAACCAATTTTATCTACTTGCTGTCCAAGGGACTCTCAAGAGTCTTCTCCACCATCACAGTTCAAAAGCATCAATTCTTTGGCACTCTGCCTTCTTTATGGTCCAGCTCTCACATCCATACACAACTACTGGAAAGACCTTGACTATACAGACTTTCGTCAGTAAAGTGTTGTCTTTACTTTTTAATACACTATCTAAATTTATCATAGTTTTCCTGCCAAGAAGCAATCGTCTTCTGATTTCATGGCTGCAATCACCATCCGCAGTTATTTTAGAGTACAAGAAGAGGAAATCTGTCATTGCTTCCCCCTTTTTCCCTTCTATTTGCCATGAACTGATGGGACCAGATGCCACAATCTTAAGTCTTTTTTAATACTGAGTTTTAAGCTTTTTCACTCTCCTCTTTCACCCTCATCAAGAGGCTCTTAAGTTCTTCACTTTGTCATTAAAGTGGTATTGTTTGCATATCTGAGGCTGTTGATATTTCTCCTGGCAATCTTGATTCTAGCTCGTAACTCATCCACCCCGGCATTCTACAAGATGTGCTCTGCGTATAAGTTAAATAAACAGTGTGACAATAAACAGCTTTGTCATACCGCTTTTTCAATTTTGAACCAGTCACTGTTCTAAATAAGGTTCTAATTGTTGCTTCTTGATCTGCATACAGGTTTCTCAGGCGACAAGTAAGATGGTCTGGTATTCCCAGCTGTTTACAAGTTTTCCACAGTTTCTGATCCACGCAGTCAAAGGCTTTAGCACAGTCAATGAAACAAAGGCAGGTGTTTTTCTGGAATTCCCTTGCTTTCTCTATGATTCAGCAAACGTTGGCTGAATTGATGTTTTCGAACTGTGATGCTGGAGAAGATTCTGAGAGTCCCGTGGACAGCAAGATCAAACCAGTTAATACTGAAGGAAATCAACCCCGAATATTTATTGGAAGGATTGTTGCTGAAGCTCCAATACTCTGACCACCTGATGCGAAGAGCTGACTCGCTGGAAAAGACCCTGAGGCTGGGAAAGACTGAAGGCAGGAAGAGAAGGAGACAGAGGATGAGAGTGGTTGGATGACATCACCAACTCAGTGGACATGAGTTTGAGCAAACTCCGGGAGATGGTGAACGACGGAGGTCTGGAGTGCTGCAGTCCATGGGATTGCAGAGTCGGACACAACTGAGCGACTCAATAACAACAAGGTGGTGCTAGTGGCAGAGAACCCACCTGCCAAGGCAGGAAACACAAGAGACACAGGTCCAACCCCTGGATTGGGAAGATCCCCTGGAGGAGGGCATGGCAATCCACTCTAGTATTCTTCCCTGGAGAATCCCACAGAGGAGCCTGGCAGGCTACAGTCCATAGGGTCGCAAAGAGTCAGACACAACTAAAGTGAATTAGCATGCACGCACAAATGCAAAGAAAATGAACCTAGAAACAAGACTTTACACTCTTCAGAATAATTAACTTAAAATGAATCATAGGCTTACATGTAAAACACAAAGCAAAAATACTCCTAGAAGATAATACAAAAAATCTAGATTACCTTGGGTATAGTGATGACTTTTTTGCTACAATACCAAGGAAAAATCCCATGAAAGAGATAACTGATAAGCTAGACTTCATTAAAATTTAAAACTTGTGCTTTGCAAAGACAATGTCAAGGTAATGAAAAGACAAGCCACACTAGGAGAAAATACCAGCAAAAGGTGCATCTGATAAAGGGCTATTATTCAAAATATACAAAGAAATCTTAAAACTCAACAATAAAACAATCCAGTTAAAAAGTGGGCCAAAGATCTTAAAAGACATATCACAAAAGATATAAAATAGCAAATAAGCACATGGAAAGATGCTCCACATCATATGTCATCAAAAATGAAGACAATCCAAAACAGACAATACCAAATGCCGGTGAGGATGTGGGGCAATAGGAATTTGCATTCATTCCTCGTGGGAATGCAAATGGTACAGCCATTTTGGAAGACATTTGGGCACTTTCTTACAAAATTGAACATATTTTTATAATGGGATAAACTCCTTTCAACAAAGAGTAGAAAAAACCTGCATAAAAATGTTTTACTGCACCTTTATTCATTATTGCCAAACTTGAAAGCAACCAAGCACTCAGGTGAGTGAATAAACAAACTGTGGTGCATTCAAACGGAATGTTACTCAACATTTAACAAAAAAAAGAAAGAAAAGAAAAAGAGCTGCCACGCCATGAAAAGACATGGTTCAGATCAGTTCAGTCGCTCAGTCGTGTCCGACTCTTTGCGACCCCATGAATTGCAGCACACTAGGCCTCCCTGTCCATCACCATCTCCCGGAGTTCACTCAGACTCACGTCCATGGAGTCCGTGATACCATCCAGCCATCTCCTCCCCGGTCATCCCCTTCTCCTCCTGCCTGCAATCCCTCCNCTGCAGCCCTTTTATATTTACTTTTGGTTTGGCTGGGCCTCCCTTCTATGCATGGGCTTTCTCTAGTTGCA
Source organism: Raphicerus campestris (assembly GCA_006410735.1). Taxonomy (NCBI): domain Eukaryota; kingdom Metazoa; phylum Chordata; class Mammalia; order Artiodactyla; family Bovidae; genus Raphicerus; species Raphicerus campestris. Next base: position 303,375 of record SJYW01041334.1, read on the forward strand.
GCAAGCGGGGGCTACTCTTTGTTGTGGTGCATGAACTTCTCACTGGCACGGCTTCCACTGACGGGGAGCACAGGCTCTAGAGTGTGTAGGCTCCAGAAGTCCTGCTGCAGGGGCTTAGCTGCCTCCCAGTATGTGGGATCTTTCTGGACCAGGGATCGAACCCATGTTTCCTGCACTGGCAGGCGAATTCATATCCACTGTACTACCAGGGAACTCCTACAGTAGCCTTCTCAATTCCTCCCCCGACCCATAAAGTATTCTCCTCTTCTGGGTGTGCAGGTTTTGCACATGGCTCACCATGACTCCAAACTGCAAAGTGCAGTTGTTTGCTGATCCCGAGTAAACCCATTTTACCCGGAGAAATAACTGGCAGTCTATTTGTTTAAAGTCAACAGTTTGGTGGCCCATAGTGGGATCCAGAGAAGACCCGTGGTGACTCCAAGGCCGGTGAGCAAACAGGTGCAGGACCCACACCGAGTCCACTGGTGCCCAGTGCTTTTCTTCTTAAACNTTAAAGTCAACAGTTTGGTGGCCCATAGTGGGATCCAGAGAAGACCCGTGGTGACTCCAAGGCCGGTGAGCAAACAGGTGCAGGACCCACACCGAGTCCACTGGTGCCCAGTGCTTTTCTTCTTAAACCCTGTGGCTCAAGAGTAAGTCTTTCTCCTGGATCTGAGCTTATATCCTCTTTGGGTTTTGAAGCTCTCCAGGTTTTATTCAGGATCTGTTTCAGGAACTCATTCTTTCTGTTTAAGGCCTAGTTCTGTCTGTGAGTACTCATTTGGCACTTTGGCCTGACACTAAAACCAGGCTGTTTCAACTATAACTGCACTAGCCTCCAGCCTGAGTCCCTTTAGAACAGGGGCTGTTTTACCGGAAATGTGCTAGTTCAGCCTTTGGCCAGATTCCCTTTGAAATGGGCTGTTCTAGTGGAACTCCACTATTAACCCTCTGGGCTCGCTCCCACAGACTTAGGCTGTTTCACTAAAGCTTTGCTGAGCAGCTTTTAGCTTGGCTCTCGTATGACTGGGCTGTTCCCTTGGAACTGGCTGGTATTACACCTACAAGGTATTTGAGCTTTTTAGGCTTTTGAAACTTATTCTTTCACTCCAGAGGAAAACTCTGAGAAATGGGATCCCAGTTACCCAAATTATTTTGAGGGCGCACTCTACCACTACAGGGTCTCCAGCCGATTTTATGTTTAAAAACTACAGTCCTTCTGCATGCACATTGCCAGCTAAATGGACCAACCTACCCAAAAGCAATTCAGAACATCAATGGCCATTAGGAGGAACTTGTGAAAGTCCCAAACTTAACTTTTCTTAAAACCAAACTGGACAATCATAGTTCTAAAATTCCCAAAACTGAAGGAAATGAATATTTTGATTGCTATTCTGAGGTTTCCAAATGTTATCAGGAGCCTAAAATTGTCTCTTTGCAAAATAACATCTTAGCTGATGCAAACAAAGAAAGGTAAAAAAGCTTCAAAATCCTCTACCCCTCTTCCTCAGCCCTCATTCTGAGGACTACCCTCTGGCACCATCTCTCTTCCCTTCCACACCACCTACAGCTCCTCTTCACCCTCAGTTCCCCCATAACAATTCTCCAGTGGAATTTCCCTTTTTCACTTAAAGTCTCCTATCCCCTTTTCCTCTGAACATATCAGAACCCGCCTTTTAAAATTAAGTTTTCTGAGGACCCAGAGGATAAACTCTTGCTTTCTTATAAACCCTAAGCTAAAGCTAAACTGCAAGCAATAGTCAAAGATTTTCTAAAAGTAAACAAAGATCCTCACAGGTTTGTATCGGAGTTTAGTATAATCATTCAAACTTATCAACCTGGTTTCTCCAACTTGTATCAGCTAGTTCATATGTGTGTTAGCAAAGTCAAGCCCACCTTGTATGAAAACTGCTGACTTGGAGGAATTCCCTGGCAGTGTGCTGGTTAGGAATGGGGGTACACTCACTGTCAGGGCTGGGGTTCAGTCCCTGGTCAGGAAACTAAAACTCTACAAGCCATGCAAGCATGGTAGGGGGAAAAAAAAAAAAAAAAAGCACACATGCTAATTGGAAAAATACTGAAGGGTCTCTAGAATTACAACCCGGAGACCAGTCCACCAACTTATATTGTCAGGCTCAAGCAATCTCCAGGTGACTTCATCAGGCATTTTCACAGACTTTTACAAAGACTGTTAATTTGAACAAAATTCAGGCTTGCACAAAAAAAATCTGATGAATCTGTTCATAACTATTCCAACTTTAAATTGTTTTTTTAAAAAAACTCTGTTTTTTTCCTTTAGATGTTGATTCTGAAGGTAGCTTTTAACTCTAAGTTGATTCTGTAGGTAGCTTTTAACTCTAAGTTCATCAATGGGCTGAGCCAGGACCTTTATCTTCTAATAAAATGGACCAGGATAGGATGGAAAACTATGCCTATTCCAGATTTAGCTAATCTAGCAAACCAGCTCTTTCACACTCTAGATGAGTCACCTCAAATAAAGCCTGCCAAAATTCTTAATATTCAAGTCCAGTAAATAAATTCAAGTCCAGACCCTAAATGAAACCAAAGCCCTCCTCGTTTCAGTCAGAACACTGGGAAGAGGCTGTTACAAACGTAAGCACTTTCAGGTGCCATTAGCCCTCTACCCAGCCTTTCCAACATTTCTCCCCATTGTCAATGAAGGGATTCTGAGAAACTACAGGGGTTCTTTCCAATTCTTCCTCTTAAAAGTTTGGAGAAACATTTGCCAGATTGAGGATGAGTCTCTTCCAGTCTTAAAGAACATCAGAGCCTTACTCTCAGTGTTCAACACCACTACAAAAAGGAGCCTCTGCCTCAATCTTACAATAGTTCAAATAGTGG
>SJYW01041334.1:341008-387456 GCA_006410735.1 Raphicerus campestris
AGATTGCTGGGAGAAATATCAATAACCTCAGATACGCAGATGACACCACCCTTATGGCAGAAAGTGAAGAGGAACTAAAAAGCCTCTTGATGAAAGTGAAAGAGGAGTGAAAAAGTTGGCTTAAAGCTCAGCATTCAGGAAATGAAGCTCATGGTATCCAGTTCCATCACTTCATGGGAAATAGATGGGGAAACAGTGGAAATAGTGTCAGACTTTGCAGCCATGAAATTAAAAGATGCTTACTCTTTGGAAGGAAAGTTATGACCAACCTAGATAGCATATTAAAAAGCAGAGACATTACTTTGCCAACAAAGATCTGTCTAGTCAAGGCTATGGTTTTTCCAGTAGTCATGTATGGATGTGAGAGTTGGACTGTGAAGAAAGGTGAATGCCAAAGAATTGTGCTTTTGAACTGTGGTGTTGGAAAAGACTCTTGAGAGTCCCTTGGACTGCAAGGAGATCCAACCAGTCCATCCTAAAGGAGACTAGTCCTGGGTGTTTATTGGAAGGACTGATGCTGAGGCTGAAACTCCAATACTTTGGCCACTTCATGCCAAGAGCTGATTCACTGGAAAAGACCCTGATGCTGGGAGGGATTGGGAGCGGGAGGAGAAGGGGATGACAGAGGAGGAGATGGCTGGATGGCATCACCAAGTCAATGCACATGAGTTTGAGTGAACTCTGGGAGTTTGTGATGGACAGGGAGGCCTGGGGTGCTGTGATTCATGTAGTAGCAAAGAGTAGGATACGACTGAACGACTGAACTGAACTCTGCACAGAAATTAAATAAGAAGTGTTGATATACTAAATAAGCAGGTTGATATACAATATATAGTCTTCACGTACCTTTCCCAATTTGAAATCAGTCCATTGTTCCAGGTCCAGTTCTAACTGCTGCTTCTTGACCTGCATACAGGTTTTGCAGGAGGCAGGTAAGGTGGTCTGATATTCCTATCTCTTTAAGGATTTTCCACAGTTGTTGTGATCTACATAGTCAAACACTTTAGCATAGTCAATTAAGCAGAAGTAGATGTTTTTCTGGAATTCTTTTACTTTTTCTATGATCCCATGGGTGATGGCAATTTGATCTCTGGTTCCTCTGCCTTTTCTATATCTAGCTTGTACATCTAGAAGTTCTCAGTTCACATACTGTTGAAACCTGGCTTGAAGGATTTGGAGCATTAGTTTGCTGGCATGTGAGAAAAGTGCAATTGTGCAGTAATTTTAACATTCTTTGGCACTGCTCTTCTTTGGGTCTGGAATGAAAACTGACATTTTCCAGTCCTGTGGCCACTGCTGAGTTTTCCAAATTTGCCGGCATGTTGAGTGCAGCACTTTCACAGCATCCTCCTTTTAGTTCAGTTCAGTCGCTCAGTTGTGTCCGACTCTTCACGACCCTGTGAATTGCAGCACGCCAGGCCTCCCCGTCCACCAGCATCTCCTGGAGTTCACTCAGACTCAGGTACATCGAGTCAGTGATGCCATCCAGCCATCTCATTCTCTGTCGTCCCCTTCTCCTGACCTCAATCCTTCCCAGCATCAGAGTCTTTTCCAATGAGTCAACTCTTCACATGAGGTGGCCAAAGTACTGGAGTTTCAGCTTTAGCATCATTCCTTCCAAAGAAATCCCAGGGCTGATCTCCTTCAGAATGGACTGGTTGGATCTTCTTGCAGTCCAAGGGACTCTCAGGTCTTCCCCAACACCACAGTTCAAAAGCATTAACTCTTCAGTGCTCAGCTTTCTTCACAGTCCAACTCTCACATCCATACATGACCACTGGAAAAACCATAGCCTTGACTAGACAGACCTTTGTTGGCAAAGAACTGTCTCTTTTGAATATGCTATCTAGGTTGGTCATAACTTTCCTTCCAAAGAGTAAGCATCTTTTAATTTCATGGCTGCAGTCACCATCTGCAGTGATTTTGGAGCCCCCCAAAATAGTCTTAACACTGTTTCCCCATCCATTTCCCGTGACATTAGTTAGGCTCAAGTAATGTTTTAAATCATTTAATTTGAATTGCCATACCTGAAAACTGATTATGCATCAATAATCCAGATTTTTCTATTTCTCTTTAAGAGTCACCAGCACATCCATTAAGATGGATATTATTAAACAAAAATAAAGTCTTGCTTTCTGGCCACAGGCCTGTACCGCCTGCCCTAGAGTCCACCTCTGGCCGCTGGAGCTCTCCAGTTTTCCGGCCTCGAAGCCTCGAGAACACAGCGAGGCTTTAGTGGTTCCCATGTGAAGGACAGTGACTTAGCCTGTGAACATTGGTGAGGAGTGGCCATCACGCTCCAAACCAAGATCCGTGCACCCGGCTCTGTACTAGGTGGCTGTTCAGTGGGAGAGACCTGCAGGTGTGGCTCATTAGAACCCGTGTCAGGATAGAATATTCCAGAACCCCGCTGCTATCATGAAGTCTCCAAGCAGAGATGGGAGTCCTGCTGGGGAGCCTGGTGCACCGTCCTCCAGCCGAGCACACCCAAGTGAAGGCAGGTCACCTGCCTGACTGAGCACAGCAGCCGAGCTCAGCCGGTCTCAAGGGCAGCGCTGCTGCTGCTGCTGCTAAGTCACTTTCAGTCGTGTCCGACTGTGTTACCCCATAGACAGCAGACCACCAGGCTGCTCCTTCCATGGGGTTTTCCAGGCAAGAACACTGGAGTGGGTTGCCATTTCCTTCTCCAATGCATGAAAGTGTAAAGTCAAAGTGAAGTCGCTCAGTCGTGTCCAACTCTTAGGGACCTCATGAACTGCAGCCCACCAGGCTGCTCCTTCCACGGGATTTTCCAGGCANTGCACCCAATGCTCACTGCAGCACTGTTTACAATAGTCAAGACATGGAAGCCACCTAAACGGCCATCAACAGAGGACTGGATAAAGACGCGGTACGTATGTGTACACATGTATGTGCGTGCCAAGTCACGTCGATTCTTTGCAACCCTATGGACTACAGCTCTCCAGGCTTCTCTATCTGTGGAATTTTCCAGGCAAGAATACTGAAGTGGGTTGCCGTTTCCCACTCCAAGGGATCTTTCTGACCCAGGGATTGAATCTGTGTCTCCTGTATCTTCTGCACTGGCAGGCGGGTCTTTACCACTAGCGCCACCTGGGAAGCCCATGCACACACACACATATACATACATGCATATACACATGGTGGGTACACACACACACATACACACACACACAATATGGAATATTACTGCCATTAAAAGGAGTAAGATAACACACACACACACACACACACACACACACACACACACACACACACAATATGGAATATTACTGCCATTAAAAGGAGTAAGATAATGCCATGCAGCAACATGGATGGAATTAAGAGTGTCATACTGAGTGAAGTCAGTCAGACAGAGGAGAAATATCATTATGACAGTCCTTATATGGGGAATCTAACAAGAAATCATACAAATGAACTTACTTACAAAACAGGAGACTCAGAAAAACCAGCTTATGGCTGCCGGGGGAAGCGACAGTTGGGGCTCTGGGAAGGTCAGGGACACACTGCTGTATTTGAATGGATAACCAACAAAGACTTATTATACAGCACATGGAACTCTTCTCAATGTTATGTGCCAGCCTGGATGGGAGCGGGGTTTGGGGGAGGATGGGAACCTGTGTATGTGTGGCTGAGTCCCTTTGCTATTCACCTGAAACTACCGAAACATGGTTAAACGGCTACACTCCAAAACAAAATAAAAAATTTAGCTAAAAAAAAAAAAAAAAGTAGTTACCTTTTGAAGCAGGTGGTGTGAAAAACCTATTCTGACTGTGAAAAGCACCCCGTCCTCCCCGATTGCCTGAAAATCCACCACGCGACGAGATCTTCTGCGACACTTTGAGTGGTCGTTTTGGTGGTGGTATTCCATCTTGAGGGACCACTTCTTTACTTTCAGCTGCAACAAAGTCATCCACATGCATAGATGGTGGTCTGCTTGTGTTCTGTTTTCTCTGACGAAAAATATCATGGGGTCGTATACCCTGTCCAAATCCTCCCCTGCCCCTTCCTCTTGGTGGTGGCACAACATGAGCTCGCTTGGCAGGTTCAATGTATTCAGATTTTCCACTATTAAAACAAAAACATTCCATGAACACCTCTCTTTCTGTCTCTTATACACATCTTCTCAATGTTATGTGCCAGCCTGGATGGGAGCGGGGTTTGGGGGAGGATGGGAACCTGTGTATGTGTGGCTGAGTCCCTTTGCTATTCACCTGAAACTACCGAAACACGGTTAAACGGCTACACTCCAAAACAAAATAAAAAATTTAGCTAAAAAAAAAAAAAAAAGAGTTACCTTTTGAAGCAGGTGGTGTGAAAAACCTATTCTGACTGTGAAAAGCACCCCGTCCTCCCCGATTGCCTGAAAATCCACCACGCGACGAGATCTTCTGCGACACTTTGAGTGGTCGTTTTGGTGGTGGTATTCCATCTTGAGGGACCACTTCTTTACTTTCAGCTGCAACAAAGTCATCCACATGCATAGATGGTGGTCTGCTTGTGTTCTGTTTTCTCTGACGAAAAATATCATGGGGTCGTATACCCTGTCCAAATCCTCCCCTGCCCCTTCCTCTTGGTGGTGGCACAACATGAGCTCGCTTGGCAGGTTCAATGTATTCAGATTTTCCACTATTAAAACAAAAACATTCCATGAACACCTCTCTTTTATACATTTCCAGCAAAAACATAACTCAATCTTCGAAATACTGAAAACTGCATTATCAATTATTTCTTATCCTAATTGTATTAAATTTGTAAATATCCCTACCACCTTCCAGGGAAACACAACAAAACGAGCTAAGAATGGTACTCAGCATTTTACTGATATGACTAACAATTTTTAAGAAATAACCCAGTTCGCTCTTTTTCAAATCTTCTAAACTCTCATAAAGTATAATAATATAACAAATGGACCAGGTATGTCCTGGCCAAATTATTATCTTTTTAAAAATTTCAAGATGATATTTATGACTCAAGTATTACATCAGTGTCCTTTTTCCTTTAATAGTCACGTGTTTTAAATTACACTAAAATAAATAACCTTACTTGATTCCAATCAAGATCTTCAGCAAAGTATATTTTACCTTGAAGTTATAAAGGTCTCGTGCTTGTGCTTCCCAAGTTTGAATCCTTTAGTCGTCTTAGTTCTTCCAGGAGATGACGGCTCTGACAGAAACGAGCGCTCTAATTCTGAGTGTAAGTCAAAGTCACTACAACATTTTTCAGAGAGCTCAATTAAGTCAACCTTTACCTGCAGTCATAAAAACGAAACAACGTGAAAAATGAAAAATGCAGCTATTCATGCAGCATTATACTTTAAATGTAACTATTAATATAACATTTGAATATAGCAATTCCAATTTCCTATAAACTATATTTGATTCTCATAAGAAATTACAGGTCAGCCTCTTTCCTTCATCTTTTCAAAAAGCAACATCATTGGTAGTTTAAAAAAAAAAAAGTCTTAGGAATTCAGCTGCTTTTATTTCAGGGGTTAGGAGTGGGAAGTTAGCATTCTTACTCAAAGGAGGGCTATCAGTCTGAGATCTTTGCTGCCTGACAAAGAACTCAGGGTTTCTCTATATAAATTAACAATGGAGTATCTCCAGAACTGTTCCAAAAGAATCTGAAATAACATACTCCACAAGCCTTGAAGAGTCACTATGTTATAAAAGAATTCTGTACCACAGATCCCCAAGTTTTATGAATTTAATGAGGTTCCAACCAAAGTCAACTTTCAGAGGAATGAAAATTATGTTTAACTTAGGTTTTATCCAAATTAATTAAACCTAAAATACCAAAGTTGTGGCTGCCATCATCTTCCCTAATACATCTATGAGAAGCACAAAACAGACCATTAAAATCTTTATTTATACTTTTATCTATTCAGTATCAAGTTAAAGAATGTCAATTCCCATTCACACTATATTCCTTTAGCAAATGTCTTTTTTACATTTCCCCAAATTAAGAGCAGATACCACAACTTATTCCTCTCCTTAAACCCAAATACAGAAATCAATTATAATTTTGTCAGACACTATTCTATATCCTACAAATATAAGAAACCAAAGTGCTTCAGAGTACTTATGCAAAAACATGATTTTCCTCTCATTCTCAAATATACAGACAATTAATTAGAAAGAGGCAAAATCAGCAGCATAAAAAAATTAGTCCTGGACACCATTAAGTGGGCATCTGACATAAAAATAGTGCAGTATAGTCCTGAGACAGACTTTTGACAGCCATATAATATGTCATCTATTTTAGTGCTAACAACATGCAAAGAAACAAAAAAATCAACAATTTTTCCCTAAATATTTAGTAATAAAATTATACCAAATCCAGATCTGTATCAATCTCCTCAGCCTGAAATGGAGTGAACCACATAGATTTCAATTGATCATCCATGACATCAGCTAGCACATACGCAGTTCTAGAATAGAAAAAGCATTTCTTAAAAAGCAGAATTCCAAAATCAAGTATTTTGGCTTAACTTCTAAGTAAAACCTGTGAACAAAAGATTTAAAAATATTACCCTTTAAAATATTAGCACAATTACCACTTTTAAAAAGATTCCTTCAAAAAAACTACATAAGAATTAAGTACCCTTAAAAACTAGCAACTTGGAAACTAATACTCTTGTAACAAATTTTGATTTTTTAATAAAATAAAACAGAGACCTAGCTTTCTTTCCAAAAAGCCAAATTTATAACAGTATAACAGTGTGCAATTTTTCTAAATTTAGAGAATAATCTCACCACATTAAACACTCATTTTCTCTAGAAGAACAGTGCTCCAAAGATCAAGAGGTATAGCTTCTAGACCAGGGATCAGTAAACTATGACCCTATTCGACCAACCTGCTTTTGTACAGCCTGCAACCTCGGAATGGGTTCCACATTTTTAAAGCTTTGTAAAGAAAACCGAAAGAAACAAGCAAAAAGCTACAGAAGTGTGTGCAACAGAGACTGAGCGTGGCCTGCGAAGTCTAGATTTTTTCTTACCAGCCCTCGTGTGCATGCTGTGCTGGGTGCTCAGCCATTCCCGACTCTGCAGCCCCGTGGACCGGAGCCCACCAGGCTCCTCTGTCCATGGAACTTTCCAGGCAAGAATGCTGGAGTGGGTTACCGTTTCCTACTCTAGGGAAATCTTCCTGACCCAAGGATCGCACTCTGTCTCTAGCATCTCCTGCACTGGCAGGCAGATTCTTGACCACTGTGCCACTTGGGAAGCCCTTACAGAAAATAATTTGCTGGCCTCTTCTAGATCCCAGCCATTTGCATGTTTCCCACTATTACTCAACCACAAAACACTGCTTGTTTCACCTGTTGTTAAACAGATTCTGGAGAGATTCTGGAGCTGAAAGTACTGGTTCCACATCCTGGTCACCAAGAGGTAGAGGATCACCTGATGACTCTAGCATCTGTTTAAGTCCAACCACACTGTCCAACAGAGAATCCAGACTGTCATCATCTTTTGAATGTTCCTAGATACAAACAAAAGCAGAATAAGAAAATGCAGGTAAAACGTGAACAAGTATGCCCATAATGTACTGTCTCTTTAGTAGAAAAGGTGGTATTCCATTACTAAGAAATTTGGAACACCATCAGGAAATTAGCAATATTATACATATTAAAGTAAAGCAGACACCAAAAACACTTGCCATTTTATTTCTAAGTAATGGTATCAGGAGGCACTCTGCATCCAAACAATAGATCATTCCAAAAGTACTGCCTTCATATACTCCTTAAAAATTCATAATAGTATGGAGGACTTCACTCCAAAGCATTAACTCAGATATAAATACCCAACTGAGAGTCCACTATTTTTAGAAGTCACTAGGAAAGCGTGGACTCGAGAAACTGAGAGGAAGTGTGTCTTAGGGAGGAGCTGTTTCTGTTTTTGGTTTGTTTTGTTTTTCTTTTTTTTACCAAAACAAGCTTCTCTAGTTCAAGGAACAGATTTTNTAGAAGTCATTAGGAAAGCGTGGACTCGAGAAACTGAGAGGAAGTGTGTCTTAGGGAGGAGCTGTTTCTGTTTTTGGTTTGTTTTGTTTTTCTTTTTTTTACCAAAACAAGCTTCTCTAGTTCAAGGAACAGATTTTCTGGACTTTCTTCTTTGCTCTGTAGAAGCTGTTTTAACTCTGCAGCATTAATACTCATCGTCCGTGCCGAATGAGCTCCCTCTACTTCCATGAGACCACTATCGTCTCCACAACATCCCTGTAAATGTCACACACAAGTTAAATTTGAGAGCAGAGAAATCTGCAAAAATGCTTCCCAAGTTTCTCAGATATTTAAGATTGCGGCAATCTTCCCCTCAGTGTTTCGGTTTTTACGTCAGTACAAACAGCTAGGTTTTAAGAATTAAGTCAGCTCAAAGCCAAACAAGTTTTTCTTTACAACTCACAAAATAAACAGGTAAACACATTTCTCAACAAAAGTATCCAAAGACACGCACAGTGGCACTTGCAGGAAACAGAATATACTAATTGATACTCAAATTAATAAAAATGCCTGCTATAACAAACAGCTAAAAAAAGCTGAACTTCCTTTTCTGGAGACAAGGCAAACAACTTAAGAAAACAGTAACCATGTATTTAAGACTATATGTTGTCTACAGATGTCATAAAGTTATTTTCTGCCTTAAAAAATATGCCACATAATAAAGTGAATGTGGGAATGGTGAAAAAAATTCACCACACAAAGCAAATCTCAGTTCATGACAATAAATCCATCCGTACTGTCATGAATGAAAGAAAACTTAAGTAGTTTCAAATCTTTAGAACACAGCCCTATTTTAAACATCTCAACATAAATATTGGTCCCATCAATTCCGATTCAGGACTCAGTATTTTTAAGTTAACAGTAACATTAAAATTTGTCTGTAGCTCCTACCATTTTTCCTTTCACTGGACACATTTCAGTGAAAACTAAATGAAAATTAATTCTCCACAGATTTCCACTCAAACTGATACTGTGCCTGAAGCACACTTGCTCCTTTCAGTGAACACTAGACTAAGGAGTCACCTGCATGACATTAAGGAAGAGGACGTGCAATTTTAATAATTCAGTAAACCATACGTCTACAAGGGTTTTACCTGCTCTGTTTGGAAGTGGTGATAAAAGGTATGTTGATGATGGTCTACCTTATACTTTACTTTTTTTAGATGTATGAATGAACAGACTAAATATATTTTATAGAAAGAAGTATATTAATGAGATTACAAATTATCAAGGTATCTATCTGACTTCTTTTCTCAGTTATTCATACCACTTTAAACAGGTGGGAAGTTTAGTACAGCTGAATCNACCTTATACTTTACTTTTTTTTAGATGTATGAATGAACAGACTAAATATATTTTATAGAAAGAAGTATATTAATGAGATTACAAATTATCAAGGTATCTATCTGACTTCTTTTCTCAGTTATTCATACCACTTTAAACAGGTGGGAAGTTTAGTACAGCTGAATCAAAAAGTATTATATGTTAAATGTTGGTTGCTCAGTCATGTCCAACTCTTTTGTGAACCCATGGACTACAGCCCACCAGGCTCCTTTGTCCATGGAATTCTTCAGGCAAGAATGGTGGAGTGGGTAGCCATTCCCTTCTCCAGGACACCTTCCTGACCCATGGATCAAACTCAGGTCTCCCACAATGCAGGCAGATTCTTCACTGTCTGAGCCACCAGGGAAACAATATAATGATTATTACTTTTCAAGGTCAAGAAAAGCAGAATAATTAAAAAATAATATATTTGGAAGGATATAAAATTTCACCTCTCCCTCCTACCTTGCTTCTTCATTATTATAAACAGAAATTGAACAAAATAAAATGTGTTTTAAATTCTTATCTACTTGTTATTAAAAACAGCCTTAGATAATCTAGAGTCAAATTTAGCTTAATTTGAAGATTGCTCTCTCTATATATACACATACATTACTGTGAAAAGTAGTAAAAGAATTCCTATGGAGATTTTTTTAAATGATAATATACAAAGTGATTTCAGGAAAATGAAAATTCTGTCAAATATGTGATACCACTACAAATCTCCATAATCGTTTGTCCAACGCTTTAGCTATTAAACTATAGAAGACATTATGCAATTACACTAGGAAAAAGCCAGTAAGACACGGTCTCTGACCTAATTGACGTTAACACTCAGGTAGTGGAAGAGGAAATGCTAAGTAGGCATATAAATGATCTATGGGAAGAAATCCAGGAACATGATGTGGAGTATACAGAAAGAAAAGTAATATGAACAGGCTTCACAAATTGGGCTGTATTCAAATAGGCACTATAAACAGATCACAGTTTGACCAGGGAGAAAGAGAGACAGAGAGAAAACAACAAACTAACAGAAGCGTGTCCAAGGAGACACATGTAAGCAGGGGTTTATGGATGGCGCCTCCCACCAAGGGAGAAGCGGCTGCAAAAGCAGCTTTCTGCCCTACAGTGAATAGTCCTGAATGCCATGCTAAAAAGTCTGGAATCTAGTCTGTAGACACCAGAAGTTACTGGAGAGTAGAGTGACATGATCTGCTGTCTGCTTTAGGGAGTTATGAACTCATACAGAACTATTCAGAATGTACCAAAGAAGTAAATGCTTGGAAGGAAAAACTGGAAAGAGAGTTGATACAGCACTCTGCAAGAAAATATCAATAGACAGCTAAGAGTTACACTGAACTGAACATAAATTCTGGAGTGGGAAAGGACAATAAGTCAAACAAAAAATTCACTAGAGGGGCTCAAGAGCAGATTTGAGCTGGCAAAAAAAAAAAAAGAATCTGTGAACTTGAACACAGTCAACTGAGATTATCCACTTTAAGGAACAGAAAGAAAAACATGAAGAAACATGAGCACACCCTCAAAAGATGCTTGTGGAGATACTATCAAGAGTACTGAAAGAGCCAGAAAAAATATCTAAAGAAATGGTGACTAGAAACTTTACAAATTTGATGAAAAACATTAATATACACTTTTAAGAGGCTCAACAAACTCCAAGTAGAACAAACTTAATCCACTCTTAATACATGATCAAGAGCTAAAAACAAAGAATCTTGAAAGCAGTAAGAGAGGTGACTCAACTAATAAAAGATTAACAAGTGATTTATTGTCAAAAACCACAGAAGCCACAATGCAGTAGGAAAACATATTCAAACAGCTGAAAGAATTAAGAATGATACCTAATAAATGCTACTTTTAACAATCTACTTTTTTATAAGTCAAAAACCCATACTTTTAGTGGGGTGAGGACATATGAAAAAAATAGTATTTAAGTTCCAAGTTCCAAATAACATCATTCCAAGATATTTTTGAACCCAAGTGATTTTTTAACATATGCATAAGTTTGTAAATATGAGAAATACCAAATACACATATATACACTTACCATTGTATCAGAATTAAGAATTTGCCTCATAAATTCCAAAAATGAAGATGCAAGTTCACCTGTGTCTTTACTAAATGTGCTGACCACTCGTTTCAGTAAACTATGCAGAGCATTACTATTTTTCCTTAAAGAACTGTAAATAAAGAAAATAGAGAGGCAATGTTTTAAAATTTGAGCATATATATCTGGCATGAGAAATGAACTATTTCAGTTCTGACAAACAAAATTGAGTAAATTAAAATGTTACATTTCAAGAAGAGTAAAAAAGTACTTTGGTTCATCTGTCATACAAACCATATAACAATGCATTTCTTTTTATAGTTGACATCTCCCTTTAAAGAAGATAGACTTCAAAAGGGTTTCCCTCATAGCTCCGGTGGTCAGGAATCCGCCTGCAATGCAGGAGGCCCAGGTCTGCTCCCGAGTCGAGAGGAGAGGCCTGAGAGGCTACGGTCCATGGGGTCGCACAGAGCTGGACACGACAGGCGTGTATGTACACAAACTTTAAAAAAAACTCCCCCAAATAACAAAGCTGCAAAACTTAGCAAATACATTCACAGGTTCCTTTTAGAACACTTTTTTATAACCTGGGGATTTCTCAACATAAGGAAGTTATAGCTGTCTCAAAAGCCTGCTGCTGCTGTTGCTGCTGCTGCTAAGTTGCTTCAGTCATGTCCAACTCTGTGCGACCCCATAGACAGCAGCCCACCAGGTTCCGACGTCCCTGGGATTCTCCAGGCAAGAGTACTGGAGTGGGGTGCCATCGCTTTCTCCGCTCAAAAGCCGAAGTTATATAATAACTACAAAGGATGATTATCTTTATGACACTGTAATCTGAGAGAAAGAAACCAAAGGTATAAAGTAAGCATCAGTAAACTTTTTATGTAAAGGGCCTAATGATAAACATTTTAGGCTTTACAGGGTTATACAGAACTCAGTCTGCCCTCTATACAAAATAGTCGCCTCAGTCACGGCTACTCAAGGGCCAGTGTAGTGGGGAAGCGTCTGTAGACAGCACATCAATTTTGACTATGTTCCAATAAACGCTGGATTTGGCCTGTGGCCCACAGTTTACCAACTTCTTATACAGAGAGGTTTCAGTATAAGAAATAATCATGCGGTGTGTCCAAAATCATGACAATACATAGTCCTGCTGAAATTATGCGTTTACATAGTTCTTAGTGGATCAAAATAAAATTTCAAGAGTTGGATAAAGCAATACAAAATGGAGAAAGATAGGACTCGTGCTCATGAGAACTTTATAAAAATAATGAAACGGACAAAGCACAACAAACGGAATGAGATTAAACAAAGAGATAGTACAATCAACAGAAAAAGCTTAGGTTAAAAACTGGATTATACCAATTACTAGCCTCTACTTATACCTTTAAGAGAATGAGCCTTATTTAGATGGCTTTCAAAAACTGGGGTCCAATGCATACCCTTTAGAATGTTTACAATTAAAAGAGAGTAAACTAGCAATACTAAAATCTGGTATTTTGTCACTCAACTTGTAGCAAAGTTGTCTATAAAAGGATAGCACACTAGACTGCTGGGGTGATGGCTCTGCATGGAAATGTGACAATAGATACATGACGGTCAAAATCCACAGAACTGTCTATCACAAAACATGGATGCGGTTACAAAGAAAGGGGCAAAGTTAGAATCCACCCTCTGATACTGTATTAGAATCAAAATACTGATTTTCCAGGCAAGAGTACTGGAGTGGGTTGCCATTTCCTTCTCCAGGAGATCTTCCTGACCCAGGGATTGAACCCGGGTCTCCTGCATTGTAGGCAGATGCTTTACTGTCTAAGCCACCAGGGAAGCCCTTTAAAATACATACATACAATAAATAGATGGAAAAAAATGTAGATTTTTTTGGTAAATGCATGAGTTAGGACACATATATTTCCCAGCCCTAGTCAACGAGAAAAACCAAAATTAGTGATGTAAGTTGAACAACAAAATAAATAATGACATACTGTTCAATTAGTACACAACAAAAAAACTTAATGTCCACCAAGTCCATATGGATATAAATACCCACATAAATAAATAAATGGGGAAAAGTGATGAATTCATCCTTACAGAGGATAATGAAGTGAAAAAGGAATAAGAAAAATAGGAAATCACTATTAAAACACCATGGGCTTGCCCTGATGGCTCAGCTGGTAAAGAATCCGCCTGCCAAAGGAGGAGACATAGGAGACACCAGCTTGATCCCTGGGTCGGGAAGATCCCCTGGAGAAGGAAATAGCAATCCACTCCAGTATTCCTTCCGGGAAAAATCCATGGACAGAGGAGCCTGGCAGGCTTCAGTCCATGAGGCTGCAAAGAGTCACATATGACTGAGTGCGCGCGCGCACACACACACACACGCACACACACACACACACAGAAACACCACAGTAATAACTGACATGTGCCACGATTCACTGATGGACAGTAAAATGACTGGATGAAAATTTTAAGTAGAAATAGGACATTTACATAGTCTTGAAGTATATTATTCAAAATGTTTAGTATCTAAAAACAGAAAATTAGTAAGTTTGCTGTGCAGAATCCTAGCAGACAGCATCTCAGTTTGGTGACCAAGGTTAGCATCATCAGTAATGCAGATATATTTCCTGATGTGATGTACTTAGAACATTACTAGAAAAACTGGTAAAATCTAAGCAAGTTCTGTATTTTGGTTAACAGTATTATGTCCAGTTTAATTTCTTATTTTTGACAAATATTCAACAGTTATTCAAGACATCAACATAAGGACAGGGATAAGGGTCTGTACTATTATTTTGTAATTTTTCTGAAAGTCTAAAATCATCTCAAAAAAAGCTTTTTTGAGTGAGGTCTGTCTCAGGACTAGAGGATATAGTGATCTATTTATTTAAAAAGCCAGATCACACTATACCTCTGCTCCAAACCTCCTAATGGCTCTTGTGTGTATGTGTGTACGTTAGCCGCTCAGATGTTTCCAACTCTTTGTGATCCCACAGCCTGCCAGGTTCCTCTGTCCATGGGATTCCCCCAGCAAGAATACTGCTGAGTAGCCATTTCCTTCTCTAGGGAATCTTCCTGTCCCAGGGATCAAATCTGGGTCTCCAGCATTGCAGGTGGATTCTTCACTATCTGAGTCACCAGGGAAGCCCACAATGGCCCTTATAAGTAACTCTAAAGGCCCCTGATGACCTGCCCTTCCCTCACCTACCTACTACCTCTCTGACCCCAGGCCCTGTCATTTTCCAATGTGCTTACTCACTTCAAGAGCAACCACCACGGTCTCCAGGCCATTTCTCAGACAAGTTAGGCATACCATATGCAATTGCTCTCCCCCAACATATTAACATGTTTCACTCACCCCCCTCAGTTCTTTGTTCAAAGGCCACCTTCTCAGTGAGGACGTCTCTGATTACCTCCTCAAACTTAAAATGACAACTCTCACCCTCACTTCCGCACTTGCTATTCCTTTGCTCTATTTTATGTTGTTTTATAACACGCTGTGTATTTTATTTACATGTTGATCATCGGTCTACTTCTAATAGAATGAAAGCATCAAGAAGACAAGGGTTTTTTGGTTTTTGTTCATTAAATCTCCAGCACCTAAAGCAGTGTCTGGCCCAGAGGAAGGCATTCAACAAATATCTGTGAACTAAATGACTGTAACATTCCTTCATAATGCCTACTATGAACCAGATTTCTAGGTGCTGGAGGGAGTGCAGTCAAGAAAACACAGTCCCTGTCCTTGTGCAGATTATAGGGAGCCAAAGAGAGGACAAAAGAGCTATGAGAAAACTCAGAAAGATAAGCAAGAGTTGGACTGTATAAGAGCCCTAGAGATGAATATCAAGTGTGAATTTTATTTGCAGTTCAACGGAAAGCCAACAGAAGGATTTAAGCAAAATAATAATGACACATACCTTGTTTTAAGTTTAAAAAGATCGATCTGAGTGCTAAGAAAATATTTTTTACAGGGACAATACTAGAAGTAAGAAGAGAAGACTGGAGGCTCTTGCAGTGGGTCATATAGGCAAATACAGTCGAGGGCACATTAACAGTGGAGGTGGAGAAAGGCAATCAGATTCAGGATGTTCTGAAAACATAATGTACTGGACTTCTTGACAGACTGGAGGCAGGGATAAAAGAAAAGAGAAGCAGCAAGAATCTTTGCATTTAACATTTACCAAGTTAAGCAAGACAGAAACATGTCTGAGGCAAGAATATCAAGAGGTCTGCTTTGGTTCAGCTTGGATGCCCATTAGATGGCTAAGTAGAGACGTCAAATAGATACACGAGTTACATGGAGCTCAGCAGAAAGATCCAAGCTGAAGAAACAAAAGGAAACAGGTTACAATGACCTACATAAACCGAGCAGAGCCAACGCCACATGACATGCTGTGGAAGTGGCATGTATGCAAAGGGTATTTGTGAGAGCACCTAACCCAGAACCAAGGAAAGCTTTTTTAAAAAATTGAGTTTAATTGGATATGTAGTGTATAAGATGAGTTTTAAAGGATATATAGTAAATATCTGGGCAATAGGAAAAAAAGACATTTAAGAAATAAAATTTAAAGACTTCGGCGAAAGACTGGGAGGTGGCAGGGGGAGAAGCTGGATGTTCAGCAGGTACCATTAACAGAGAAAGTACAGGAGGACAGGCTCAGCCAGAGGAAAGATGGGAAGGAGCACCAAGCACTCTACCTGGAACATATGTTTTCAACCAGTGTTTTAAGAACTGATGAGAGAAACATATACATGTTGCCTAATCCTTTCAATCTCATAATCCTACATACTTCTACAAATTCCCAGGGAAACTATGTAGTAGCTATCTATCTCCCTAGTGAAGAAAAAGACAAGGGCATGGATAGCAATGGGGAGCAGAAATTACACCTGAGAGTCTGAGCAGCATGAGATTTACACAATTTCAAATCCATTTCAGATCAGCCACTCCTCTAGAGAATAAGACATAGAATCAGCACTTTCACCTTCAGAGTCCAGAATACCACACTACCATCATCTTTGAAGAACCAGAGGTATCTATGCCAGCCAAACAAGTATCTTCTAGCACTGAATTAATGACCCCGGAACAATAAGATTTCCTTCTCAATTTACATTACCTAAAGATTTTATCACTAGTACATTTCATTGCTAATGAATCTTTTCCACAAATTCAAAATTTCTCTACATCAAAGAAATCATACCTTCCACCTTCACAACATCTATGAATTAATTAATATGGGGGGATTAAAATACAAGAAAATAGTAAATTTTTACCACTTCCTGGTAGCTCAGTGGTTAAGAACCCACCTACCACTGTGGGAGACGTGGGGTCAATCCCTGGGTTGGGAAGATCTCCTGGAGAGGGAAATAGCAACCCATTCCAGTAATCTTGCCTAGGAAATCCCATGGACAGTGGAGTCTGGCAGGCTACAGTCCATGGGGCAGCAAAAGAGTTGGTCACAACTTAGCAATTAAGTAACAGAATTAAATTAGATAAAGCATTACCTTTTTAAATGAAATAATCCATAATCATGCTCTGCAAGAAACATCATTGTTCTGACACATGTCAGTAAACAGCTGTAACTGCTCTCAGAGTTAGCTACCACAGCCAGGAGACAGTCACAGATTGAGGCCATCAGTTCTTTGTTTGGTAGAGAATTGGAGAGTTGCTCCAGTTCAGAAACAGAACCTTCAGAAGAGTTTGGCAAAATTAGTGCAATGTCCTGTGAGGGAGGAGGGGAGTCGGGGAAAAAACAATTTTTTTAAATGATTGTCACTATCACTTTGAGCTTTTATTTCTGAAATACGCAGCAACTAATATTTAGTAGTTATCAAAATATTATAATCCCATCCCAAACACAGACTGAAACACATTAAATACAAAGGAGTTGTTCTGCCCTCCTATAAAGGTTAACAGAAGGATACACACCTCACAGTGTTTTTACTTTGTAATACTGACACCTAACCACTTGGCAACGGAACCTGACTCACAATATTCTTATTTTAAAAGAACATCTCTTTGAAAAATTTTTCCTTCTGGCTTATACTAAGTGTAGTTTCTATCTTCAAATGGTTAGGTTAGTATTTTGGATATGAAAATATTTTAAATTATTATACTATTTATTCATCTGCATATTTTTAAATTTATAAAGAAAGCATTCAGAGAAAAAATTTTAATAAATATATCCATACTTGAATTTAAAACATCACAAAAAGAAATAGATGGAGCAAAAAAACATCTAGGCACAATCTTCCAATATTTTCCCCTCATTTTTATATACATCTAAAATTCAAGTTTTTCAATGTCAGCAAGTTTACCTAAAAAGCCACACTACTCTTTTCACAGAAGTAAAGCAGACTTTACAGAAACATTTTTAGGTATGTGTTATTGCCTTTAACCACTTCAACACACTGGAAAACACTATTCAACTTGGGTTAAAACTATAAAACAAAGCTTGAATAAAAAGGAAATACAACTAGGTGAAGCCAGCCAAGAATGAAGTTTATGTGATCAGGGCGCTAGGATGCTAAACTGTTACTCAGCACGGTGATACAACTCACTATTAATTATAAAACAAATATCAGCTGATTGGACATTTTGAGGTATAAAGACTTAAACCAGCCTTTTTACCAGGTCCAAAACTATTTTCTACCAGATCTCCTTTTTGTGAAAACAAATCATACAAAAAATGTTCTTGACTTGAGTGTTAAATGTAACCAAATTAGATTTTTTTTTAAGCTAGAAAAAGGTAATCTTCTAATATGTGTGTGCTTAGTCACTCGGTCATGTCTGACTCTTTGTAACCCCAAGGACTGTAGCCCGCCAGACTCCTCTGTCCACCAGGATTCTCCAGGCAAGAATACTGGAGTGGGCTGCCATGCCCTCCTCCAAATCTTCTAATATGGGATACTATTAAAAATAATCTGCCTGGAAAAATCACATTTGATTAATTAGATAGTAGGAGCATTTTGACAAGCTAAAATTCTATCAGGCATAGAAATCTACAATGATCCCTGCAACAATGGGCTTTAAAAGCCAAAGCAATTCTCATTAACTCATGGAACTACAAACTGGATGTCAATGATGGGAACAGCAGGAAGAAGTACTACTGCTTTTAGTCACACCTATAAGCACAGTAGCCTGACACACACTAGAATTGTAGCAGCCTGTGATGCCCGCCAAAGTTGCAAAGACTTCCCTGGCTTCCCAGTGGTTAAGACTCTGCACTTTCCTGGCTGGAGAACTAAGATCCCCACGTACCTTTAGGCACGGCTAAAAAAAATTAAAAAAAAAAAAAAGCCCAAACAAAAAAATATAGTATTAATTCAACCAATCACAAAAATACAATATTCAAGAATGAACTGGTACAGAATATAAATGGAAAGAAAATGAAACTACCAGATATAACCAAACCCAAAGAATACAATGGCACACAGAATAAATATCCAAAGACAGTATCTCATAAAGAAAATGAAAAAACCTCTTCAGAGAAATATGTGATGTACAAGGTCAAAGAAAGTTATGTACCGAATCATGTTACTGTTGGTTCAGTGGTCAAATATCCCCCCAAACAATAATATGAATAATGAAACAGATGAGATCTTTTTGTTAGCAGCCAAGAATTACAACAGGAGATGTTTTTTAAAAATATGTACATGCACAAAGAATTTATAAAAATAACTATAAATACCTGATCACAGAGAGACTGCAAAATGGATGTGATATATTCAACACACTGCTGACGAATAACACTGTCTCCAGGAGATCGCACCAAAACCAACAGATCCTGGAATATCTCTGCATATCTTTCATCACCTTTAATAGTTCCACTAATCAGATGCAAAATAGCTAATTTACAAGCTTTGTGTGAAGCCAGAGCATCAAGAAGAGCAAGCAACCTGGTGGTTTGGCTAGTATACTGTTTTTCTTTATCTTCAGAAGTGCTGAAATAAAATCAACACATTTAGTAAACAAAATTCTTGATTTTAAGGCACTACTTAGTAATTTGCTTTTTCAACACATATTATAAAAATCTTATGTAAAAAATTTCATTCCTTGGGTATGACAACTCTGGAATTTTACAATTACTATAAAATTTTGTAAATTTGGGTTTTCAATAACATATTTTCTTAAATCAGAGTACTTCACAGTTCACTTTCCAGCACCCCAAAACTTGAAATACTTCAAGATATCTTGCACATAAAATAATAGCTTTCTAATCAAAATTTACCTTTATATGTTCACATATACATGTGTCTGTGTTATATTTTATATGCACACATATTATCTGTGCATTCTAAAGAAGCCTGGTTTCCAAAGTCTAAATTAATCTTTTTTAAAGTATTTGTGTCAAAAATACCTTGAGGAAAAAAATTTTTAGTGCAAAATGAAAATACCTTTGCAAGTCTTCTACAATCAAATCCAACACAGTTCTCATAATCAGAAGTGCAGTTGGTGAGGCAAGGTCACACAATTGAACACAAATACGCCGTAACATATGTTGAATGGGCTGGCAGGTTGTGCCAGAGAAAGACCGAACTATTTCTTGGAGCAACTTTGCTTGAACATGAAGGTGCATGCTCCACAACTTTCGGGTGTTGAGTGCCACTGATATATCATGTGGCTCAATAACCTGTTAAAAAAGTATAATGTGTGTGTACGTAGATTTTTTTTTAATATTTATTTACAATCACAAAAACTGTTCAGGAAGAACTATTATGAAAAGAACATCTTTACTGCATGCTTAAAACATTTAATTTTCTGTTGTACAATTAAACATCTGCTTGAACTCAATGCATCTAATAAAAACTTATTGTTCTCAGGTTAGCAGTCAGTAGAGCAGAGTCCATTGATGAAGCGACCTGGTTATTGGTGGGGGAAAAGGATTTAAAAACAACAAAAATACAAGTATACGTAACAGCATAATAAAATTCACAGTAACAAAAATTTATTTAAAATGTTACTCCCATGTTTCCTTAATGACCAACTTGCTTCAGTTTTTATCTCACCCTCATCCAGGTATTTTATGTCTTTCTTAGGGGAAGGAGATGAGAGGGTTTTGTTCTTGTCATTTTTTTTTTTTTTTTTTAAGAAAAACCACTGGTTTTTTAAAAAGTGTTATTGCCATCATTTATAAGATGCATGGTATATGGAAGTGATACCTGAGTTGTTTGCATGGGCAATGGTAGAGGCAGCAGCTCTGAAAGGAGTATGAGTCCAGAAAAAAATCCTTCAGGAACCTTCAATATCGAAGAAAGAACTTCTTTTAACATTAAAGACCAAGTATTGTTAGCTAGAGTCTCCTCTGAGATAGTGAGCTTTTCATTAACTCCTTGGGTAAAAGTCAGTAAGATATCAATGATATCATTCTGAATTTTCTGTTCATCACTATCCAAACGACCTGAGAGAGGAATAGAGCACAGGAGCATGTGTAAAGTCACCAGTGCTGAAGGAACACGCATGTCCTTAAACTCAAAGGATCCACCTCTCAGGAGTTCCGTTAACATAGTTTTAAGAAGAGTGAGTGTGCAGCGAGCCATCGAAATGGTAGTAACTCTGTGAAGGGTAGTCCCCATGTTGACATGGAGCCTCCATGGCTGAGTCAGAATATTGTTCAATTTTTGCAGCACCCGAATAAAGGTGTCCATTCCTTCAGCAGAAAAAAGCTGAATGACAGCAAGATTCCATTTCAGGTCTTTCTGTTGACCTTTACATAAATAAGAGAAAAAAAAAAAAACAACTAATTACTTAAATATTAATCAATGGTTAAGATTTTTGAATATTTTATTTAATAAATGATATTTACACCAGGCTTAAAAAATAGTTTTTAAGTATAGTAGCCACATTACCTTCAACGGGGGGTGGGGGACAGGCCACATTACAGAGAACACGCAAGGCAGTAGTAAGGCCAACTCCTTCTGGGGTCATCAAGTTATCAGTATTCTTCAAAAATAAAAATGAACAAAAACTTTAATTTCTTAGTACCTATCAGACCCAGAGAAGGCATTGGTTAAAAATAGGAGTTTCAAGTTANGCCAGAGGAAAGATGGGAAGGAGCACCAAGCACTCTACCTGGAACATATGTTTTCAACCAGTGTTTTAAGAACTGATGAGAGAAACATATACATGTTGCCTAATCCTTTCAATCTCATAATCCTACATACTTCTACAAATTCCCAGGGAAACTATGTAGTAGCTATCTATCTCCCTAGTGAAGAAAAAGACTAGGGCATGGATAGCAATGGGGAGCAGAAATTACACCTGAGAGTCTGAGCAGCATGAGATTTACACAATTTCAAATCCATTTCAGATCAGCCACTCCTCTAGAGAATAAGACATAGAATCAGCACTTTCACCTTCAGAGTCCAGAATACCACACTACCATCATCTTTGAAGAACCAGAGGTATCTATGCCAGCCAAACAAGTATCTTCTAGCACTGAATTAATGACCCCGGAACAATAAGATTTCCTTCTCAATTTACATTACCTAAAGATTTTATTACTAGTACATTTCATTGCTAATGAATCTTTTCCACAAATTCAAAATTTCTCTACATCAAAGAAATCATACCTTCCACCTTCACAACATCTATGAATTAATTAATATGGGGGGATTAAAATACAAGAAAATAGTAAATTTTTACCACTTCCTGGTAGCTCAGTGGTTAAGAACCCACCTACCACTGTGGGAGACGTGGGGTCAATCCCTGGGTTGGGAAGATCTCCTGGAGAGGGAAATAGCAACCCATTCCAGTAATCTTGCCTAGGAAATCCCATGGACAGTGGAGTCTGGCAGGCTACAGTCCATGGGGCAGCAAAAGAGTTGGTCACAACTTAGCAATTAAGTAACAGAATTAAATTAGATAAAGCATTACCTTTTTAAATGAAATAATCCATAATCATGCTCTGCAAGAAACATCATTGTTCTGACACATGTCAGTAAACAGCTGTAACTGCTCTCAGAGTTAGCTACCACAGCCAGGAGACAGTCACAGATTGAGGCCATCAGTTCTTTGTTTGGTAGAGAATTGGAGAGTTGCTCCAGTTCAGAAACAGAACCTTCAGAAGAGTTTGGCAAAATTAGTGCAATGTCCTGTGAGGGAGGAGGGGAGTCGGGGAAAAAACAATTTTTTTAAATGATTGTCACTATCACTTTGAGCTTT
Organism: Raphicerus campestris; assembly: GCA_006410735.1. Lineage (NCBI taxonomy): Eukaryota > Metazoa > Chordata > Mammalia > Artiodactyla > Bovidae > Raphicerus > Raphicerus campestris. Next base: position 363,584 of record SJYW01041334.1, read on the forward strand.
TATTTCTGAAATACACAGCAACTAATATTTAGTAGTTATCAAAATATTATAATCCCATCCCAAACACAGACTGAAACACATTAAATACAAAGGAGTTGTTCTGCCCTCCTATAAAGGTTAACAGAAGGATACACACCTCACAGTGTTTTTACTTTGTAATACTGACACCTAACCACTTGGCAACGGAACCTGACTCACAATATTCTTATTTTAAAAGAACATCTCTTTGAAAAATTTTTCCTTCTGGCTTATACTAAGTGTAGTTTCTATCTTCAAATGGTTAGGTTAGTATTTTGGATATGAAAATATTTTAAATTATTATACTATTTATTCATCTGCATATTTTTAAATTTATAAAGAAAGCATTCAGAGAAAAAATTTTAATAAATATATCCATACTTGAATTTAAAACATCACAAAAAGAAATAGATGGAGCAAAAAAACATCTAGGCACAATCTTCCAATATTTTCCCCTCATTTTTATATACATCTAAAATTCAAGTTTTTCAATGTCAGCAAGTTTACCTAAAAAGCCACACTACTCTTTTTACAGAAGTAAAGCAGACTTTACAGAAACATTTTTAGGTATGTGTTATTGCCTTTAACCACTTCAACACACTGGAAACCACTATTCAACTTGGGTTAAAACTATAAAACAAAGCTTGAATAAAAAGGAAATACAACTAGGTGAAGCCAGCCAAGAATGAAGTTTATGTGATCAGGGCGCTAGGATGCTAAACTGTTACTCAGCACGGTCATACAACTCAATATTAATTATAAAACAAATATCAGCTGATTGGACATTTTGAGGTATAAAGACTTAAACCAGCCTTTTTACCAGGTCCAAAACTATTTTCTACCAGATCTCCTTTTTGTGAAAACAAATCATACAAAAAATGTTCTTGACTTGAGTGTTAAATGTAACCAAATTAGATTTTTTTTTAAGCTAGAAAAAGGTAATCTTCTAATATGTGTGTGCTTAGTCACTCGGTCATGTCTGACTCTTTGTAACCCCAAGGACTGTAGCCCGCCAGACTCCTCTGTCCACCAGGATTCTCCAGGCAAGAATACTGGAGTGGGCTGCCATGCCCTCCTCCAAATCTTCTAATATGGGATACTATTAAAAATAATCTGCCTGGAAAAATCACATTTGATTAATTAGATAGTAGGAGCATTTTGACAAGCTAAAATTCTATCAGGCATAGAAATCTACAATGATCCCTGCAACAATGGGCTTTAAAAGCCAAAGCAATTCTCATTAACTCATGGAACTACAAACTGGATGTCAATGATGGGAACAGCAGGAAGAAGTACTACTGCTTTTAGTCACACCTATAAGCACAGTAGCCTGACACACACTAGAATTGTAGCAGCCTGTGATGCCCTCCAAAGTTGCAAAGACTTCCCTGGCTTCCCAGTGGTTAAGACTCTGCACTTTTCCGGCTGGAGAACTAAGATCCCCACGTACCTTTAGGCACGGCTAAAAAAATTTAAAAAAAAAAAAGCCCCAACAAAAAAATATAGTATTAATTCAACCAATCACAAAAATACAATATTCAAGAATGAACTGGTACAGAATATAAATGGAAAGAAAATGAAACTACCAGATATAACCAAACCCAAAGAATACAATGGCACACAGAATAAATATCCAAAGACAGTATCTCATAAAGAAAATGAAAAAACCTCTTCAGAGAAATATGTGATGTACAAGGTCAAAGAAAGTTATGTACCGAATCATGTTACTGTTGGTTCAGTGGTCAAATATCCCCCCAAACAATAATATGAATAATGAAACAGATGAGATCTTTTTGTTAGCAGCCAAGAATTACAACAGGAGATGTTTTTTAAAAATATGTACATGCACAAAGAATTTATAAAAATAACTATAAATACCTGATCACAGAGAGACTGCAAAATGGATGTGATATATTCAACACACTGCTGACGAATAACACTGTCTCCAGGAGATCGCACCAAAACCAACAGATCCTGGAATATCTCTGCATATCTTTCATCACCTTTAATAGTTCCACTAATCAGATGCAAAATAGCTAATTTACAAGCTTTGTGTGAAGCCAGAGCATCAAGAAGAGCAAGCAACCTGGTGGTTTGGCTAGTATACTGTTTTTCTTTATCTTCAGAAGTGCTGAAATAAAATCAACACATTTAGTAAACAAAATTCTTGATTTTAAGGCACTACTTAGTAATTTGCTTTTTCAACACATATTATAAAAATCTTATGTAAAAAATTTCATTCCTTGGGTATGACAACTCTGGAATTTTACAATTACTATAAAATTTTGTAAATTTGGGTTTTCAATAACATATTTTCTTAAATCAGAGTACTTCACAGTTCACTTTCCAGCACCCCAAAACTTGAAATACTTCAAGATATCTTGCACATAAAATAATAGCTTTCTAATCAAAATTTACCTTTATATGTTCACATATACATGTGTCTGTGTTATATTTTATATGCACACATATTATCTGTGCATTCTAAAGAAGCCTGGTTTCCAAAGTCTAAATTAATCTTTTTTAAAGTATTTGTGTCAAAAATACCTTGAGGAAAAAAATTTTTAGTGCAAAATGAAAATACCTTTGCAAGTCTTCTACAATCAAATCCAACACAGTTCTCATAATCAGAAGTGCAGTTGGTGAGGCAAGGTCACACAATTGAACACAAATACGCCGTAACATATGTTGAATGGGCTGGCAGGTTGTGCCAGAGAAAGACCGAACTATTTCTTGGAGCAACTTTGCTTGAACATGAAGGTGCATGCTCCACAACTTTCGGGTGTTGAGTGCCACTGATATATCATGTGGCTCAATAACCTGTTAAAAAAGTATAATGTGTGTGTACGTAGATTTTTTTTTAATATTTATTTACAATCACAAAAACTGTTCAGGAAGAACTATTATGAAAAGAACATCTTTACTGCATGCTTAAAACATTTAATTTTCTGTTGTACAATTAAACATCTGCTTGAACTCAATGCATCTAATAAAAATCTTATTGTTCTCAGGTTAGCAGTCAGTAGAGCAGAGTCCATTGATGAAGCAACCTGGTTATTGGTGGGGGAAAAGGATTTAAAAACAACAAAAATACAAGTATACGTAACAGCATAATAAAATTCACATTAACAAAAATTTATTTAAAATGTTACTCCCATGTTTCCTTAATGACCAACTTGCTTCAGTTTTTATCTCACCCTCATCCAGGTATTTTATGTCTTTCTTAGGGGAAGGAGATGAGAGGGTTTTGTTCTTGTCATTTTTTTTTTTTTTTTTTAAGAAAAACCACTGGTTTTTTAAAAAGTGTTATTGCCATCATTTATAAGATGCATGGTATATGGAAGTGATACCTGAGTTGTTTGCATGGGCAATGGTAGAGGCAGCAGCTCTGAAAGGAGTATGAGTCCAGAAAAAAATCCTTCAGGAACCTTCAATATCGAAGAAAGAACTTCTTTTAACATTAAAGACCAAGTATTGTTAGCTAGAGTCTCCTCTGAGATAGTGAGCTTTTCATTAACTCCTTGGGTAAAAGTCAGTAAGATATCAATGATATCATTCTGAATTTTCTGTTCATCACTATCCAAACGACCTGAGAGAGGAATAGAGCACAGGAGCATGTGTAAAGTCACAAGTGCTGAAGGAACACGCATGTCCTTAAACTCAAAGGATCCACCTCTCAGGAGTTCCGTTAACATAGTTTTAAGAAGAGTGAGTGTGCAGCGAGCCATCGAAATGGTAGTAACTCTGTGAAGGGTAGTCCCCATGTTGACATGGAGCCTCCATGGCTGAGTCAGAATATTGTTCAATTTTTGCAGCACCCGAATAAAGGTGTCCATTCCTTCAGCAGAAAAAAGCTGAATGACAGCAAGATTCCATTTCAGGTCTTTCTGTTGACCTTTACATAAATAAGAGAAAAAAAAAAAAAAAAAACTAATTACTTAAATATTAATCAATGGTTAAGATTTTTGAATATTTTATTTAATAAATGATATTTACACCAGGCTTAAAAAATAGTTTTTAAGTATAGTAGCCACATTACCTTCAACGGGGGGTGGGGGACAGGCCACATTACAGAGAACACGCAAGGCAGTAGTAAGGCCAACTCCTTCTGGGGTCATCAAGTTATCAGTATTCTTCAAAAATAAAAATGAACAAAAACTTTAATTTCTTAGTACCTATCAGACCCAGAGAAGGCATTGGTTAAAAATAGGAGTTTCAAGTTAAGTACTTACATCATTTTAAACTTCCTTAGTGCACTTAAAACATGAATTAACATAAAGCTAATTAAGTTTTAAAGGTTATGCAATCTTTAGCATATGTTGTATCATATGTGATATTATGTTTATAAAATGAATAAGTGCTGACACAAGTATATTAAAAAGTACTGACTAAAACAAAGGCTACATACAGACAGGTATGAAACTCTCTGTGTTAAGAATTTAAAATAGCTCCTTTTTGGATACTCTTTCTATATATCCGTTCTTCCAAAAAGGAAGCAAGGATTCTGATTTTACAGAGCCCTGTGGGTACTAAAACCTCTTTCAAAATTGATGAAGCATCAGGGAGTGGTTTAATACTACATAACATACATTTCAAAAAATGCAAACAGCACAGGAATCTAGTTATGATGGCCAATGGGGGCATGAAGAGAGCAAGAAGAAATAGTTATCTATGTCCTTAGCACCTGCCTAGGCTATGTTTTCTTGGCAACAAATAGTTACACTTAAGCTGCTTTATTTTTGTAATTTTCAAAGAGCAGCATATAGATGGTTCAAAACACTTGGAAGAAATACCACTTTAAAATGTTACTACTTCAGCCTTTAAACCTCAGAGGAGAAACCTAAAAATAAGAAAGCCCTTTTCCTCATGTTTCCCACCCTCGTGGCTCAGGCGGTAAAGAATCCACCTGCAATGCGGGAGACCTGGATTCGATCCCTAGGTTGGGAAGATCCCCTGGAGAAGGGAAAGGCTATCCACTCCAGTACCCTGGCCTGGAGAATTCCACGGACTACAGAGTCCATGAGGTTGCAAAGAGCTGACCAAGCAACTCTCACTTTCACTTTCCCCACCTTGGGTTATCTTTCCCTTTAACTTCTTCCTTGCTGCCTTTCAGTTATCCCACAAGTTACTTAAGGCAGCAGGGAGTCACAGAGTGACGTGTCTGTCTTAGATCAGCGGTTTTTTAGCACACCTTAGAGAGTAATTTATAATAACCATACTTAACAGGACAAGGACTTACATAAAAATTCAAACATTTAATTACAACATGCAATTCAAATTGCTAGCACTGAACTTTTTACTGGTGAAATACTTTAATCCAAGTCCTCTGGTATTTTACTGGATACTTAATATATTCTCCTAACTATGCACAAGTACCCTAAATACCTGATCATCTAAATTTACAGGACACTAATGTACCTCTACTAAATAAAAGACTGAATATAATGAAAAACTCTAGATCATCTTTGAGGCATAAAATAAAGAACAGAAGAATATGATGGCATTATAGGAGGTAAAGTACTCCTAGGGGGAGATGGAGGAAAAAGAGATAATTCAAGGTCCATTCTTCCCCTCTAGTCTAAAACTTCTTACGTATCATTTTAAAAGAAAAATAGAAGGAAGAGCACCTTAAAAACAAAGAGCACTTTTTTTAAAAAGCACTTAAAAAGAAGAGCACTTTAGTCCTTCACACACACTAGATCAACTAAGGAGCAAAGAAAACTTTTTAAACTTCCCCATCTAACAATGTTTTGCTTATAACAAATTTTTGCATTATGAATTACCTGATTTGTATATGAATTTTTCAACTGTAATATTATGAACTATATGATTTTTCAACTCATGAGTTACCTCAATTGCAGATTTAAGTAATTTAACCATCCCAAGTGAACAAACAGAACTAGTCCTCATTCCAATTATCTAAAATTAACTCTTACCAATTTTCACCTAAAAAGTTTGAGGGAAATTCTGTTTCAGAAAGTTTAACTAAAATAATTATATATCACGTTATCATAGCATTTAACTTTAAAACATTTTTTGTAAATGTCACCAGAATGGTAGGTGATATTATTCTTATTTGAGAAGAAAAAAAATAAGACAGAATCTGGCAATAAAAGCAGTATCGTTGTGAGCATCTGTGTTCATGTATACACACAATTACATATCCATCTATACCTACTACCAATCTATACCCACAGGACTAGTAAATCAATCAAGTACACTTAACTACATTATCTATACAAGTGATTTAATATANTCTGGCAATGAAAGCAGTATCGTTGTGAGCATCTGTGTTCATGTATACACACAATTACATATCCATCTATACCTACTACCAATCTATACCCACAGGACTAGTAAATCAATCAAGTACACTTAACTACATTATCTATACAAGTGATTTAATATAACATTACTATATACTACCACACAGTTCCATAAAATCAAGATACTCTTAAATTTTACTTACCTGTTTAACATATTCAATTAGGTTTGGGATGCAGTTAATCTCAAATCTAAGGTTTTTCAGAGGTTCAAGCCACTTGCCAAGTTCTTAAAAATGAAAACAGTAATTTACAACATAATATTTTAAAATAAAAGCCTTACAAACAAGCCTTAATAACAAAGGAAGTGAAGGTATTCTTTTCCAGAGAAAAGCCACATTTTCAGATTGCAAAATCCATGTTCATTTCAATGGAGTGAGTTTTATATAGGAATTATGTGTCTAAATTATTTAAACAAGCCTTAAAATGAAATGTAAATGTTTTACTATACTGGTTTAGACATAAGAAGCTATCACTCTTAGTTATTTGGCTTCTGAAAACTTAAATGTTTATACGATTAAACAGAACTATCTAACTAAACTGAATTTTTCTACAGCAATCAACTTACAACATTAAAACAATTATAAAACGAACTGCCGATAAACAAAATAACATAGTGCTTATTTACCTATACTATCACTGATTCCCACACCCCCAAAACAGCATACACAAATGTATTCATTTCTAACAGGATCAAACCCATGGAGGAACATTTGCTGAGGGCCCTTTCCCGTGACACAAATTTTAAACTTTGTCAATTTCCTAATCTTCCTTTACAAAATTAAAAGTGATCACTCTCACCCCCAAAACAGTAACAGGAAACTTTGTTTGTGGAAGAAATACATGAAATACACTGTTTACTGCAACTGAACCGCCTAGAAGCTATGCTATAAAAGTGAAGTCTAAATGTTAGTCACTCAATCATGTCTGACTCTTTGTGACCCTGTGGACTGTAGCCCATCAAGGCTCCTCTGTACATGGAGTATTCCAGGCAAGAATACTGGAGTGGGTTGCCATTTCCTTCTCCAGGGGACCTTTCCGGCCCAGGGATAGAAACTATCACCAAAAATGTTTTTNTTTGTGACCCTGTGGACCGCAGCCCATCATGGCTCCTCTGTACATGGAGTATTCCAGGCAAGAATACTGGAGTGGGTTGCCATTTCCTTCTCCAGGGGACCTTTCCGGCCCAGGGATAGAAACTATCACCAAAAATGTTTTTCTAAAAGCGTTCTAATGTAATAATTTCTAGATACTTTATAAGAAGAACGGACGGAAACTGCAAATAGGAGTCATCTCTCCTTGGTACTACACTCCTTTTTAGGATTACAACAGTTTACATCAGAGTATTTTTCCTATACACTTTTAAATTACCTCTTTCATATATATAGAATACATATTGCTCAAATGAAAGATAAAAAGAGTAATAATTTAAGTGTACTCATCACCCAGAATATGTAGTAAAGCATTATTAATACCTCTGAAGATGCTACGTACCCTCTTTTTGTTAAGGGCATACTTTGAGGGGGAAAAATAATCTATTTTCAATACGGAAGGCTGAGTTTAGTATCCAACTTTTACTGGTAACACTTTCATCTTTTTAGGATTAATCCTAAACTTTNAATACCTCTGAAGATGATACGTACCCTCTTTTTGAAAGGGCATACTTTGAGGGGGAAAAATAATCTATTTTCAAGGCTGAGTTTAGTATCCAACTTTTACTGGTAACACTTTAATCTTTTTAGGATTAATCCTAAACTTTAATCTTTTTAGGATTAAAAGGAAAAGAGGCCTGGGATTTCCCCAGCAGTCCAGTGGTTAACACTCCTCACTTCCACTGCAAAGGACACAGGTTCCATCCCTGGTCAGGGAACTGAGATTTAAGATTCCACATACCGTGCAGCATGGACAAAAGAGAAAAAAGAGAAGTGGCCACATGCTATCACAACATTTACTGTGTTAAATTTTCTATTTGGCTAGGTTGAAAGCCAAGAACAAAAACAAACTAATAAAAAACTATAATTAAATACCCTGAACTTTTCAAGACTACCCATTATAATAAGGTTCACCTTATTATAAACCTTATTATAAACTTAATAAACTTCATTCAATATACATTTAGAAAATAATATTCTTTCATCATTTTTCACTTGAGAATAGCACACATGTGTTAACCACAAATGGATTTCTAAGTTGTTCTCAGAAATAAGCATATTCAAAGAAAACACACACACGCAAATTGTACTTCTAAACTTCTGTACAAAACTGAACTTCTGAGTTCATCTTTAATTCTGTTCTGATAGGAACTTCAGCTACCCACAAATTTCCATGACTTTCCATAAAAAGGTTATTTTCAACAACTTCCTAAAAAATCTTTTTAATAAAGAATACCATATAAAATACCTCCATAAAAGGTACTTTAACTTATACAGAAAGTTAACACAGGGTGTTACTAGGTATATTATCAAACATGATAAAGCCCCTGGTCCCAAATGGCAAATATGAACTACAGACAGTCAAAGGCTTTTTTTCTTCATGTATCATAAATACTTAAAATACGTTCAAGTGCCATACCTTGCAATTTAGCATTATTTTCATCTGCTTTACAAAGCTTCAAGAGAGATGCTGCATGCTGCTCCAACATCTGGACGTCACTGGAAGACTGAACCACCACCAAGATAAGTATGCACGCGTAATTATAAGCGACTGACTTCTTAGACTTGGAATCACTGAAACAAAATAAGGTTTTAAAGGTTTTGGTATGCAAATAATTTTTTAGGAACATTTTTTTTACTTTTTTTTTCACTTGGCTTTAAGAAGATCCAGGAATTTTACCATGAAACATTACCAACTTTCTGAAAACAGGAAATCACATTTTAGTTTAACCTCCAATTCACCTGAAACCACTCCTTAAAAGTATATTAATAACAAAGCACATGCATAAAAATGGAATGTGGAATCCTATTAAGAAATATCAGAACAATAAAATATGAATAAGTACACATCATCAGCAATGAAAGATTAGGAAGTACACTTCATTAATCTCCTTTAAAATGTTTTTTCACTCTGGATATATAGGAAAAAGTGTGATGAATCGACCTACCACCGTGATTATTCAGACTTCCACTACAGAACTGTAAAGGTAGAGCTAGGCATAGATGCACTCTTGTTCGCCTTTTACAGTCCTCCCAAGAGATCCGTCACTCAAGGGTTCATATCAAGACTCAGATGCAAAGGACATCACAGCTTTGTATAGCGTGAACCAGGAGGAACGAGTTTCTCTTCTCACAGACTAAAACACTCTGCCCAACAGGGCAAGGTCTTCAAAAACCACTATCATTTTCAAACTCCCTCATCCAGTCAAAACACTTCTAAAGTCAGAGCATCATGAAGAGCTTAGCAGGTGAGGGCAGAGACACCAAGACAGTCCTCATGACTCTTAAGCTGTATGTATTATTTCTGTGTCTTATGACTCCCCTCCACAAAAATCAGCAGAGTACTACAGCTGCAATCTTTGTTAAACTCTGTAGGCAAACTGAAGAAGCTGCTATTTCATTTCTTTATATCCACATCTTAGAGAGTTCATCATTCTAATCCTTGATTAACAAGTTATAGGCTATGTAAAAAAATTATAGTTTTTATTTTCAAAACAACACATTCTTTCAAGAATTTACCCCACTAGTGATGTAGTTTTCCAATAAAACAGGAAATTTAAGGAGTAAGCATAAAATTACCCTAAGGCTTCTTTGGAATAGTACTCCATTAGTGTAATAAGACTTTGGAGATTTTTCTCAAGACTGAAAACATGGCCAACAGCTGATCTTCCCACAGGATTAAAAGTAATCAAGTAAAGGTTGTGCAGCGTTCCCAATAGATCTGAGTGGTCAGTTTCTTCACTGGTTGTACAATGCTGAAAATGGCTGAACAGTTCTGTAATACACTGCAATGTTTGTGTTGAATCCTGTAGCCATAAGGCAAACGCATCATCAATAACACCATCAGACTGGAGACCGTCGTCTTCATCTTGATCATAAAGATGACAAAGAGCTCGGATCAACAAATTTGTTGCTTCATATTCTGACATAAAAAAAAGAAGACCCTTTTGTGACTGTGCAAGAAACTTTAAAACATCTTTCGTGGCTTGCAGCACACCAGGATGCGCACTTGTCACTGGAACTGACAGGAGCAAAGTAACCAACTCCAAGAAGTGATGACTGTGAAGATACCTGCAGAAGAAGTAACAAGATATACATTAAGTCAGTGCAAAACATTTCATTTACTCAGTTTTCATTAGACAGGTAGTGTTAAAAATTTTAATAGCAATAATCCTTATCCTCAGCAATATACCGCTTTATTTAAAAACATAATGTGAATAGCAAGTCTTCTCTCCACAGGACCAAATGAAAGTGAAAGTTCTATAAGGCTTTTTCCTAGCATTCAAAAGATTTTTAGTAACTGTTGACAAATTTTCTCTTTCCAAAATCACCCTTGACTTTAAATTCTGGGTCTTCTTTCCAGGCCACTTATCAAATGGCTCCTTCCTTTTTAACCATGGTCCTACTCAACTCATGGCATATCAGTATATCTGAATTCATGCATCTAAGAAGAATACAGTACATATACTACAAAAAGCATTTAGTATATTCAGATTTACTACAGGTAGTATATCTGAACTGGTACTTCTAGGAAGAAAAAAAGGTCAAATTATCAATCTTCAGTACTTAATATAACAGTACTCTTTTATTACGTCCAAGAACCATTTTTAGTACACAGAGTTTTAGTAGATATGGTATGAATTTACCTAAAACCCTTAACAGACACAACTGCTACTGATAGAGTATTTTCATTGTCCTCATAATACTCTGTGTCCATCTATGCATCCCTCAACTAGCTCCTAATTCCTGGCAATCACTGATCTTTTTACTGTCTCCATAATTTTGCCTTTTCCAGAATGGCACATAGTTGTAATCAAAGAGCATAAAATTCCCTTTTCAATTGTATTTCTGCTTAAACTCAGGCTTCTATATCATGAGGAAAACACCTGCAGTAAATGCTTACCACAAAGGTAAATACTTCTATGCTCTTAAGAGCATCCTTAATCACCTTACGGAATGTTCAGAAAATAGTTAACATGGCAGGCCTCAGAATGCTTATTCTTAGAAAGGCTGGTCCTTGGCTGGCCTCTAGGGACTTGGATTTTGGGATGGCTTCCACCCACCAACTGATAAGAAAACTCACTGTACATAAACTGTTTATGCAAATAATATGGTTCATTCTGAACACCTGCTTTCTCTCTGGCAGTCTGAAATTCTGGGACACGCAAGATACTAGGTGTCTACATGGCTATCCCCCAATAGGAAGCTTGGATGCTGAGATTCTAATGAACTTCCTCAGTATGCAACATTTCACACATGTCACAATTTGCTGTCAGGGGACTTAAGGGAATCCTTTGTGCCTAAACTAGGAAAGGACTCTGGAAACTTATGACTCATTTTCCCAGGCTTTGTCCCATGTACCTCTTCCCTTTGGGGACTGTGTTTTGTATCTTTTTGATGTAATAAATCCTGATTGAGATTACATCACTGAGTCCTATGAGTCCAGCTAGTTAATCTGGGGGTTACCTTGAAGACTCTAACATGGGACATTAGATCCTTGCCAGCACTTCAAACTAACCCTTCCAAAATGTATTTATTTCTCTTTTCAAAGTTCACTCTCCCTTCTAATTTATCAATTTCTGTCCATAAAATCACGGTTCCAGTAGTTACCCTAGTTAGAAACCTCAAAGCATTTTAGCTCCTTCTTACTTTCTTTTATCAGGTCCAGTTGCCAAGTCCAAGTAATGCTCCACCACAAACTCTCAATATTGGCACAGTATTCGTCTTCCCATTTTCTGTAAATGCCACTATACTAGGCCCAGTATTCAGCACAATACCCATACCCTAGTGTCTTCAGACAGGCTTATCTACCTAATAACATCAATTTCTTTTTCATGGCAATACATCTCGTAACTATAATCNACTCAGGCTTCTATATCATGAGGAAAACACCTGCAGTAAATGCTTACCACAAAGGTAAATACTTCTATGCTCTTAAGAGCATCCTTAATCACCTTACGGAATGTTCAGAAAATAGTTAACATGGCAGGCCTCAGAATGCTTATTCTTAGAAAGGCTGGTCCTTGGCTGGCCTCTAGGGACTTGGATTTTGGGATGGCTTCCACCCACCAACTGATAAGAAAACTCACTGTACATAAACTGTTTATGCAAATAATATGGTTCATTCTGAACACCTGCTTTCTCTCTGGCAGTCTGAAATTCTGGGACACGCAAGATACTAGGTGTCTACATGGCTATCCCCCAATAGGAAGCTTGGATGCTGAGATTCTAATGAACTTCCTCAGTATGCAACATTTCACACATGTCACAATTTGCTGTCAGGGGACTTAAGGGAATCCTTTGTGCCTAAACTAGGAAAGGACTCTGGAAACTTATGACTCATTTTCCCAGGCTTTGTCCCATGTACCTCTTCCCTTTGGGGACTGTGTTTTGTATCTTTTTGATGTAATAAATCCTGATTGAGATTACATCACTGAGTCCTATGAGTCCAGCTAGTTAATCTGGGGGTTACCTTGAAGACTCTAACATGGGACATTAGATCCTTGCCAGCACTTCAAACTAACCCTTCCAAAATGTATTTATTTCTCTTTTCAAAGTTCACTCTCCCTTCTAATTTATCAATTTCTGTCCATAAAATCACGGTTCCAGTAGTTACCCTAGTTAGAAACCTCAAAGCATTTTAGCTCCTTCTTACTTTCTTTTATCAGGTCCAGTTGCCAAGTCCAAGTAATGCTCCACCACAAACTCTCAATATTGGCACAGTATTCGTCTTCCCATTTTCTGTAAATGCCACTATACTAGGCCCAGTATTCAGCACAATACCCATACCCTAGTGTCTTCAGACAGGCTTATCTACCTAATAACATCAATTTCTTTTTCATGGCAATACATCTCGTAACTATAATATAATCTTAGAACACTACTTCGACCATATCAGATCTGCTACTCTAAAATATTCAAGATCTTCCACATTCTAAAAACAAAATCCCCAGGAATTCCCTGGCCATACAGCGGTTAGGATTCAGTGCTTTCACTGTCAGGGGCCTGGATTCAACTCCTGATCAGGGAACTAAAAGCCCACACACCAAGCAGCACAGCCAAAAAAAAAAAAAAAAAATCCAAATTCCTTAGCCCAGCATTCAAAACCCTTTATCTCCTAAAATCTGACACCCAAATGTACAATCTCCAATTATAGGAGGAAAAAAACCCAACAATACTTAATGGGCCATTAATTACTAGTTTCCCCTCAACAACTATTTGGGAGCATCATCTCTTTTCTTATACTCAGTCACCCTCAGGGCATTACTTTAAGTCTTAATTTACCAAAAACATGACCAGTGAGAAGCACCTGTCTCCTCTACTGTCTCCATATTACAAAGATAACTGTATTTGTATACTCAAAAGTTTTCGTTCTCTTGTTCAAAGCGAATCTGTTATACTTGTACTCTTGGCCTCATCTCCTACTAGACCTTGCTCTAGCAATTATCATCTTAAACTCCTGCATGAATTCAAGCTAAGGCAAATGAGTTTCAGCTAAAAACAGGAATGGATAGGTACAGATTTCAGAATGTACAAGCATTGATTTTTTGTTAATACATTATGCTCCAAAGCCAGGCAAAAAATAACCACTGAAATAAGGAATAAAATAATAAAAATGCAATTTTTACATCTGTTTATTATTTAGAGGCAAAATGCCAAAAAAAAGGAACTCTCAAAAATTAAAGCAAATTTTAAAAATCTGTACCTAAAAATGGCAAAACTGTACCAGTAGATAACTAGAGGGATAGAAGGCAGAAACAAGTGACAACTGAACCTTTAATGTAGCTTTAACAAGGACTGTAAAATTAACTTAGTAAAGTATCAGCTTCACTTACAATGTTTTAGAATCATAATGTACAAAGAGGCTTACACAGAAAAGCTCTCTCCTTCCTATGCCATCCTCTTTGCTTCACCTTCCCAGAAGCAACCTGATAATTTCTCCTTTATTCTTGCTCACAGATATACAGCTCAAATACAATAACACACTTCTCACTATGACCTATCTTGAAACATCAAGGCATCCTTACAAAGACACACATTACCTATAGACAGATTAAAAACAAAAAACAAAAAACAAGGGGCTTCCTTGGTGGCTCCTGCCAATACAGGAGACACTTCAATCCCTGGTCCAGGAAGATCCCACATGCCACACAGCAACTAAGCCTGTGCACCACAACTATTAAGCCTGTGCTCTTAAGCCCAGGAACTGCAACTACCAAACCCACAAACTGCAACTACTGAAGTCCATGTGCCCTAGAGCATGTGCTCTGCAGCAAGAGAATCCACTGCAATGAAAAGCCCTCACACCGCAATGAAGAGTAGCCTCCATTCGTCCCCAACTAGAGAAAAGCCCACACAGCAACGAAGACCCAGCATGGCCAAAATTTAAGTAAATAATAAATAAAATTATAAAATCAAAAAAGTAAAACAAAGCTTTGTAGCTTAAAAAAAAAAAAAGGGCAACCACATGAAACTGCCTCTAATACCTGGTGAAATAACACTTTCCAAAGCCAAAAATGTCTCACCTAAAGAGAGCAGGGTATGGATCATCCCTCTCTGGTGGACCAGTAATACGTGCCATTGTTGGGAAAGACTTAACAGGAGGTTGGATCATTGTATGAGGTGCAGTTTCCATTAAATGAAAAACTTCCTCTAAGAGGTTGATAAGCTTTTCTATTTCTCCTTCACTTATATTTGAGGATTCCAGAAGATCCATATCCATAGAAGCCTCTACCTCATTTTCATATTCCGGGTTTGTTCTGTCAACTCCAGCATCTGTATCATGATCAGGTTCACTGTGGTTAGGAACAGAAGAAGTCTTCTCTGCTAAATGGTCACCAAGTCTTTTAATCTCTGACAAAATTTCATAGAAATGGCATTTCTGAAGAATAGCTGAACCAGCAGTGACAACCCTCACAGTCTGATCTAAAAGTATGAGCTCCAGAAGTTTTTGATAGCCACTTTTTTCACTCTGCCTACTTCTCAAAAAAGCTTCCATTCCTTCTGTCATACTAATGACACTGTCCAAAGCTTTAAATGCATTTAGTTTAAGGGAAGATGAGACATGATCAGCAAACAGGAGCTCAAATAAGCCACTGATCACTCCTGCCTGTAGTAGTCCCGTGACTCCCTGGGTCCCACATTCTGCTAGTGAGGACACCAATTTGGTCCCAGCTTTGAGCTGTCGGACATTTAAGGCAATGGGTTGGCGCAGGGCTACTTGTAAATTTAAAGCTTGCATGGTCCAGTCTATCAACTGACCAAGGGCGTCTTGTTTTGTGTTTTTCAACTGCAAATAACTTAGTCCTTTTATTATTAAACTTGGAATTTCTTCTAAAGCTGTTACCCATTTTGCACCTCTATCTTCTTGATACAAATCCAACAGTTCAGTTAACTTCACTGAGGCTTCCACTGCCCCTGAGTTTTCTTTATCCGGACCTTGATCCTTCATCCTACTGATTTCAATTTCAAAGGTAGTCTTGTATGGACAGCTGAAGTGTAAGAGTGGTACCAGCTCCCTATCATATGGGTCATATGTCATAGGAGGGACTGAAGCTAAGTCTTCAGCAGTGTATTCGACATCGAAGTTTGGATACTTGAATGTTTCACGTTCCAAGTCAGCAATTCCATCTTCATCACTGGAAATCTGCTCATAACCATCATCACCTGAAAATCAGTTTAAATAATACTTAGTTGTTACATCATTGCTGTTTAGTGCAAAAGAATCTGGTTAGTCAAAATAAATTATTTAATAACATGGCAAAAAAATGAAAAGCAACGATTCTATCAACAATATTAACTTCTGCCTCAATATCTTATCAATACTTATTAACATTTTATAACTCCTAATAGAACAATTACAGAGAAACTTCATAAGCAAAGTCTTCTATTATAGCTGTTCAGCTTTACAATAACTCTGCTATAAACCTTTTCCTCACAGAAATAAAATTAGAAATGTCTCAAAAAAAAAAAAAAAAGGAACCAAAAATACCTCTCAGGAGGGAAGAAATTAAGCTTGTCTTGTGAGAGAGTATTTTTAAGATGGAAAAAATGAATTGATGGGCCAAAGATATTAAATTAACTGAGAATTAATACTGTAATTACCAAGTTACACCAAATATTGTCAGGAAAAACATTCTAGAATTTCATATTCCTCCACTTCTGCTCCTCTGTATTTACCTGTTACACAGTTCCCAGTTCTGTATCATGTTTTTATGGAAAATGTTTATAAAAGTACCCATCTTTGCCAAAACAGAGTTTTCATATCATGACACGTGCAGCTTTTCCCTCTATTCAGTAATACAGGACTAGAGACAGAAAATCTGTTAGTTTTAAATATGACTGTTACCTGGCTGTGGTAAAACAGAGATGAGTTACAACACCTTAAGAAAGAAAAGGAAATGTTTCCACGGTACTCTTCCAGTAACAGCCCTCTATGGACATTCTTAAGCTCTAAACAGCTTAGCCATAGCAATCCGCTCATATTTGAAAAGAAAGGGCCTAAAAGAGACTTGATTCGAGATTAACCCCCAGATGTCTTCTGGTAAAAATCAAATTAACCAGCCCCATTCTCTTATCCTCTCTAAAAATGTCCTCTGATTAACAAAGCCTGCCTGAAATCTAACTACTACTTGCTAAATGCAGTAAATCTAAAATTTATTAGATTTACTGGTATCCTAGAAATGGGGTCAGTTAAAAGAGTTACCACTCAATAACTCAATTACTTATATTTTGTAAAAGGGCCCCTGTAATACTGAAATGGTTCTCATTCTCATGTAGAATGACTCTCCTCTTTAATATCTTATAGAACAAAGCAAATGATCTGTCATTTTACATAAATACTTTAACATTACACTCCATTTACTCGACAAATTAAGAGTCAATTAGCTTGAATAGCTCTTTTCGCTTCCAAAGGAAAAATAAGACCTAACTAAAAGACTGCATCAGGCTGCCTTATGTCCCTCTGTAATTGAGATTTTTTTTCTCCTTGTGAATGTCTAATAATAATGTAGATATTATTATTCGGCCAAAATATCGAGGTGACAAAAATCTTTGGGGATTCTAGGCAGCCTAAAACACCACTCCTCTGAAGACAGATCACCAAATCCCTAATCACCATGTATCTGCTGCATATCCTTGTTTCCCGGGGAAAAGCCAATGGTATCAAGGGGAAGTGGATACCACATCAAGCCAAACAGAATCTCTCTCCTAGAAAATCAGAAACGGATCTGAGACACAGTCAGGCAGTTTAAATTGGTTGGTTAAAGAGAAGATATTAAAGACGTGGGATAAATAGAGACATAACAGTTAGTTAAGAAAACTAAATTCATTTTTCTAACTAAATAACAGATAAACAAAGCAAAGCAAAGATGGAAATCCTCAAGTCTAGTCAAGTCTCAAGGGTTTCTTGAAAACCACTTATCTCAGCTATAAATTCTTCTGCATTGCTAAAAGCTACATCAAGCTAGTTTCCAGCACTTAAAAGCAAGAAGTCCTAGCTAATTCACCCACCTTCACCTTCTTCATCTTCTTCACCTTCTTCCTCTTCATCCTCCTCTTCCTCCTCAGGGATACTATCTACTGTATGGCGATCATCTTCATCCTCATCCTCTTCTTCCTCTACATCCACGTCGTCTTCATCATCTTCTCCTTCTTCTTGCTGTTCCTCTTCTACCTCTCCTTCATCAGAATATTGACTTTCCTGGGGAACAGAATTCCGATCAGGAGAAATGGGTTCAAAGTAATCTTCTCTATGAGGAGCATCCTCTTCCTTGTCACCAGACACTGAAAAATTGATATTTAAGGCACAGATTATTTTAACTATTTAAATAATAAGAGGCAGAAGGACTGGATATTGCAACTATTTAATGATATTTTGGATGATTTAGCTCATAAACACACTTTAAAAAAAAGTGGTAGAATTACTTGCTCTTAAAAAACATTAAGAGTAAACACTGCACAATTTTCTAGAGTGGGAATTAACAAGGTATGCTATTTTATGCTTTTACACAATAATCCTCTTTTTTAGCTATTAAGTAACTACAGATTTTTATCTCTTCCAATACATACAGGTTATTTTTACTGGTGCTTCTCTCTACTATCATTATAGTACATTAACATTTTATTTTCAAAGCAATGTTGCTTCAGTTTCAAATGAATTAACTGATTTCTTTTTTAAACAAATTCACTTGCCAACAACAATAATAATAAAAAAAAAACCCACAAGAAAACACTGCTCAGAATGCGGGTGGGGGACATTCATTTGATTACCAGCATCTATTTTTTTTTCCTCTAATAAAAAAGTACTATTATATTAACATTAATCAAGAGAAGGAAAAAATATTATTATTTCTACCTGGCAACGGCATGGGATCATCTTCGTCATCATCAGGGGGCGGGGGTCCTGGTGGAGTTCTTGGTCCCCTTGGCTGGGGTCTTGGAGGGCTTCCATTAAATTGATCTTCTTTCTCCCCATCAGCTGATTTTATTAGAAAAAGAAAAAGAACTTTAAAATTATTAAAGTTAGTAATATAAATACATGACAAAATTGCCATTGATCATTTGGGTTTTCATTCTCAGAATTTATTAATTTTTTTGTTCCTAATGTCTAACAGAAATTTTGCTAATCAGTTTATATTGGGAAAGTTAAAATTTCTGACATCCCATATACCAAAATTATATGGGTATAATGTACGCAACTCTTATAATATATAATATAATATACTGTATGGAACTCTTAGGAATTATCTCAGAGAAATGGAGACTTATTTTCTTGCAGGAAGATGTACACAAATGCTAATAAATAACTTTATGTGCTAAAGTCAAAAACTTTTTCACTGAACAGTTAAATAATACATCCATACTATTTATTACTACTCAGCAACAATAAAGAATGATCTGATACACAGAGAAAGTAGACAAATTTCAAAGAAATTACAGTGAATGTAAAACGCCAATCTTAAAAAAGATCCCAACTTCATGATTCCATTTTATAACATTTATGAAATAATACAATTACACAATTACAGAGACAGAGAATAATGATTGCCAAAAACAGGTATAGGTGGGATGAGTGTGGCTAGAAAGGGTAACACCAGGGAATACTGTGATAGTACAATCAAGTGTCTTAATTGCAATGATGGGTATGCAAAACTATACATGACATAAAATTACACACAGCTACACATATACACACACACACATGTGCACAAGTACATGTACAAACTAGTGAATGTGAACAAGCTCTGCAGACTGTAACAATGCCAATACTGTCTTGATATTGTACTAGAGTTGTCAAAGATGTCAACTAGAGGAATCTGGGAGGAGTGCACAGGACTTCCCTACACATTTCTTTGCAGCCTTCTATAAATCTGTAACTATTTCAAAACAAAAAGTTAAAAACATGCACACATATATAAATGCAATATATGAGTTCAGGTGTCCATTTTAAAGCAAGTAAGAATGAAGTCAGTCAAAGAGAGAAAGACAAATGTCATATGATATTGCTTGTGTGTGGGATCTAAAAAAAATTATACAAATGAACTTATTTATNCACATTTCTTTGCAGCCTTCTATAAATCTGTAACTATTTCAAAACAAAAAGTTAAAAACGTGCACACATATATAAATGCAATATATGAGCTCAGGTGTCCATTTTAAAGCAAGTAAGAGTGAAGTCAGTCAAAGAGAGAAAGACAAATGTCATATGATATTGCTTGTGTGTGGGATCTAAAAAAATTATACAAATGAACTTATTTATAAAACAGGAACAGTTACATATGTAGAAAACAAACTTATAGCTACTGGAGGGAATGGCTTATAGCTACTGGAGGAAATGGAGCGGGGATAAACTGGGAGAATGAGACTGACACATACACACTAGTAAATATAAAACAAGTAACTAGTAAGGACCTATCATAGCACAGGAAACTCTACTCTGTTCTCTGTATCAGCCTATATGGGAGAAGAATATAAAAAAGAGTGGAGATACATATAACTGATTCACTTTGCTGTATATCTGGAACTAACACAGCACTGTAAATAGAAATTATACTCCAGTAAAATTTTCTTTAAAAGTCAGTAAATTTTTTTCCACTTCTCTTTATTTGATGTACAGCTGATTAACAATGCCATGTTAATTTTGCTGTATAGCAAAGTGACTCAGTTATACACATTCTTTTTTATATTCTTTCCCATTCAATATGAATGTATTGAATGTAATTAATTCCTCGTGCTATACAGCGGAACCTTATTATTATCCATTCTATATGTAATAGTTTGTATCTACCCCCAAACTCTCACTCCATTCCTCCCCAACCCTGCTTCCCCACTTGGCAACCACAGAGCTGCTCTCTGAATCTGTGAGTGTGTTTCTGCTTGGTAGATGGGTTCCTCTGTGTCATGTTTTCATTCCAGATATAAGGGATATCATGTGGTATTTGTCTCTGACACGTCAGTAGACTACACTGTGATAAGACTACTACAGAAAACAGCAATGAAACTACAAGCTTAGGAAAGATAACATTAGTAAACCTTTAGCCAGACTCACTGAGGAAAAAAAAGAGAGAACTCAAGCAAAGTCAAAAATGAAAGAGGAGATACTACAACTGATACCACTTAAATACAAAGGATTATAAGAACCTACTATAAACAATTATACACCAACAGATTAGACAACCTAGAAGAAATGGATACAGCCCTAGAAACATACAACCTACCAAGACTGAATCATGATTAAACAAAATATCTGAACAGACCAATTACTATAAGGAGACTGAATCACTAATCAAAAACCTCCCCAAAACAAAAGTCTAGAACCATATGGCTTTACTGATGAATTCTACCAAATGTTTAAAGAAGAATTAATACCAATTCTTCTCAAAGCTTTCTAAAACTCATTTGCAAGGCCAGCATGACTTTAATACCAAAACTAGACAAGGATGTCTCAAGAAAACAAAGTCGTGTCTGTGTGCTCAGTCGCTCAGTTGTGTCTGACTCTCTGCAACCTCATGGACTGTGGCCCACCAGTCTTCTCTGTCCATGTAATTTTCCAGGCAACGAATACTGGAGCAAGTTACCATTTCCTTCTCCAGGGGATCTTCCTGACCCAACAATCAAACCCGTGTCTCCTACTTCCCAAGCAGATTCTTTATCACTGAGAAGCCCAAAAAAGAAAGTTACATTCTCCAATTTAAAATAAATAAGTTAAAAATAAAAGAGAAAGGTACAGGTCAATATCCCTGATGAACATACATGCAAATATCCTCAATAAACTATCAGCAAGCCGAATTCTATAACACACTAAAAAGATCATACACCATGATCCTGTGGGATTTATTCCAGGGATGCAAGGGAGGTTTAGCATCTGCACATTAGTCAACGTGGTCTGTTAACAAAATGAAGGATCAAAGTCATATGATCATCTCAACAGATGCAGTAAAATAATTTGACAAAACTGAAATCAATTTAAGATGAATACTCCCAACAAAGCAGGCACCGAGGGACTGTACCACATCACGTCTGTGCTCTTAGCAGTTCAATCGCCTCCAACTCTGTGACCTGATTTTTAGAAGTTCACTTTATGCTACTTTACATTTACAAAAACTATATGTTAGCACCTGTTTTCACTAACCAAATAAACTTTGCAGTGAGCTGTTATAGAGAGATCATAACCCAAAAAAAGTCAGAGTGGTACCGCCAAGCTCCTTCCCCAGCAACTACACTTAGCATCTCAGCATTAAGCCACCACAGCTTTGAATTATGTCTGTGAGCATCTGTGCTTTATCCCAATTGACTTTGTACATCCAGGAGCAAGATGTGTTCCAAGGTAATTGTTTCTTCACTTTATATCATTCTGGCTTACAAAAGGTTTCACAGGAACATACTTTCAGAGAGCAGGGAAAACGTGTATAATATATAGAAAACCCTACAGATTCCATTGGACTTCCCAGGTGGCTCCATGGTAAAGAATTCACCTGCCAATGTAGGAGACACAGGTTCGATCCCTGGGTCAGGAAGATTCCCTAGAGAAGGAAATGGCAACCTACTCTAGTATTCTTGCCTGGAGAATCCCATGGACAGAGGAGTCTGGCAGGCTACAGTCCATGGAGTCACAAGAGTTGGATATGACTGAAGACTCCATCAAAAACCTATTAGAACAAACAAAAGGTACATGGAACGATGCTCAACATCATTAATTAACATGGAAATGCAAATCAAAACCACAATGAGATATCACTTCACACCTGTCAGAATTTGTTGCTTTTTTAGTCTCTAAGTTGTGTCCGACCTTTTGCTACCCCATGTACTGTAGTCCACCAGACTCTTCTGTCCGTGGGATTTCCTAGGCACAGATACTGGAGTGGGTTGCCATTTTCTCCGCCAGGGGATCTTCCCAATCCAGGGATCAAACCCACATGTCCTGCTTGGCAGGTGGATTCTTTTACCATTAGGCCACCAGGGAGTGACTATTACCAAAAGACTAGAAATAACAACTGTTGGTGAAAATGTGGAGAAAAGGAAATCTTCATGTACTGTTGGTGAGAAGGTAAACTGGTGCTGCTAATAAAAGGAAAACAGTATGAAGGTTCCTCAAAAAATTAAAAGTAGAATCAACATAATGATCCAGCAATTCCATTTCTGAGTATTTACCCCAGAAAATAAGACTGTTAATTTGAAAAGTTATATGCACTCCCATGTCCACTGCAGCATTACATACAGTAGCCAAGAAACAAGGTAAATGTCTATCAACAGATGACAGACTAAAGACAATGTGGAAGGTGTGTATGTGTTATACATATTAGTACAATGGAATGTTATTCAGCCACAAAAAAAGGAAAGAAATCCTGCCATCTGCAACAACACGGACCTCAACGGCATTATGCTCTGTGAAATAAATCAGACCGAGAAAGCCAAATACTGTATGGTCTCTCTTAAATGTGCAAGCTAAAAAAAGTAAGTTTAAAAAGAACACCAGTAACAAGCTCATAGACACAGAGACTGGTTGGTGGTTTCCAAAGGGTGGGGGGTGGGGGTGGGTAAAATGGATAAACTGCTTTTGTTTTATATAAATAAAATTTACAAAAAAGACCAAAGATACAAATACAAGTAAAATATATTTCTCTGCCCACAAAAAGCTCACAGTCTAGAAAAAAAAAACAAATGAGCACAGAAGAATGAAGGCTACAAAGAAAAGTGAAATATTAACTGTGCTTAGCAGATAAGATCCAAGAAAAAAGATTAAACTACAGTGTGCGTCCATCATCAAAGATAAAGACTTCACACTACAGTATTATATAAGGATTAAGAAAAACAACGGTCATTTTATTTGTGCTCATAAAATGCTACCTATAAAGCAAACTATTTTTCCCTAAGATGTGTA
>SJYW01041334.1:392940-429406 GCA_006410735.1 Raphicerus campestris
GGGTGGGTGGGTTTGTGGGGGCGTTTTCTGGGAGCCATGCTTCACTGTACGTGGGATCTTACCCCCCCAATCAGAAACTGAACCCTCACCACCTCCACTGAAAGTGCAGAGTCTTAATCAATGGACTGCCAGGAAGTCCCTAGAGTTTTTATTTTCCCAAAGGGGGAAAATCTCCTTTAGCTAAGATTTAGACATATAAAGAAATCTGATAAAAGAAATGCCATTAACACATACCGAATTTATTGCCTATTCTTTTTTTTTTTTTTAATAAACAATAAACATTTATTTCGTGTACTTCTGAAGGCCAAGGAGTCTGACATCAGATGCCAGCATGCTCGTGTTTTATGAGAGCTCTCTTCCTGGCGTGCAGACAGTTGCCTTCTGGCATGTCTCCTCACATGCCAGAAAGAGGAAACTCCGGCTCCTCTTCCTCTCTTTTTTTTTAATACTATTTATTTGGCTTCATGGGCCCTAATTGTGGCATGTGGGATCTTTAGTTGCAGCATGAGAACTCTCGGTTGTGGCTTGTGGGATCTAATTCCCTGACCAGGCATCCAACCCGGGTTCCCTGCACTGGGCACACACAGTCTCAGCCACTGGACCACCAAGGAAGTCCCATTCTCTAATTCTTTGAGAGATAATTTTCATAGTAAATCATAAATAACCATGGATTCTATTATCATTTATATATTTTAAAGAAACAAACAAAAAACCACAGATCAAATAAAAAAGCATTTTTGGAAAGTACAGGAAGAAGAAGAAAATGAAGGNGAGATAATTTTCATAGTAAATCATAAATAACCATGGATTCTATTATCATTTATATATTTTAAAGAAACAAACAAAAAACCGCAGATCAATTAAAAAAGCATTTTTGGAAAGTACAGGAAGAAAATAAAATGCAACCACTTCAGCAGAAAAAGAAACTCTTCTAAGAAAGAATGGAAGACTGACAGATAACTTGTCAAGCCTTAAACAAGGTTCAAAAGATACAAGAGCTCTTTAAGTTATCTTTCCCACTGTACTGAAAGAAAGTGTCAATGATAAAACCAAATTTAAAATTCTCACCATGCTTTGGATTCCTTTTCACACTTGGCTGTGGCTGGGGAGGCGGTGGAGGAGGAGGTGGAGGTGGAGGGGAATCTCTGTCGTGACTTATGACTCTGTCCACTGATCCATATATTGCCAGCGTCAGACAGTTGTACCAGCCTCTCAGCACCAAACCATCAGTATTCACCTGATTTGGTGGGAGGGGGATAGGGGAAGAGATATCTTTCAAATTAATGTTTTAATATGTCAGAAGTAAACTGGTATCAAATTACTCTGTGGGTTCAACTAATATCTAAAAGCATGCTGAAAAGGCAAAGAACTTATACGCAGAGTACACCATGAGAAACGCTAGACTGGAAGAAACACAAGCTGGAATCAAGATTGCCAGGAAAAATATCAATAACCTCAGATATGCAGATAATACCACCCTTATGGCAGAAAGTGAAGAAGAACTAAAGAGCCTCTTGATGAANACAAATGTAAATCAAAATAAAAAATTATTTATTTCTTGTGAAAGACTATTTTTTCCCAGAGGAAGTCCGTAAAAGTAAAATATGCTTGCCTGGAAATTGAGGGACTTTCAATTTGATTCCGTTTCTATCACTTATTATTTGGTAGAACTGAACAAGTGGCTTAATATCTTAGTTACTGTTTACTTATGAAATAAAAGGATTGGAATTAATGATTTCTAAGATATGTTGACATTTTCAATTCCTATGAATCTATCTGACTCTTGGGTAAAACCCTTCATTTCTAGTGGAAGAAGTAGAGGGGCCTTGAGCTGTCTAGGGTTAGTAAAATTATTTTTATTACATCCAGAAATAAGTGGTTCTTATCACTGACCCATGCTGAGGCTGTCCCACGGGGCAGAGGGGCTGTGATGGTTTATGAATTTATTCTGTCTGGGAAGATTTACTACTGTGTATTTTATTGATTTTTCAATTCAGTAAACTTGATAAACCAGGTTATTGCCCACTCAGAATTGCATAAAGTAAGAACACCTCACATGTTGAAAACAGAGACTAAAAGGAATACAGAGTTAGAATGAATAAGCCTCTTCATGGAGAAGAGACAGGCTTGATGAAAAGCAAAACCTCACTTCAAAATTCTTGTCACATTAAAAAAAATTTTTTGAAACTGAATATACATTGAATTGAATGAAGTGCTAGAGTTTGGTTAGGTAGTGGGAAGGATTCTGTGTTCTAGCTATTGCCTTAGTTCTCAGCTTTCCAAATGAGCACTTTTTAACAGTGTGGGCTAAAAACTGGTGGTGTAGGGATTTCTATCACTCATATTTATTGTTGTTCAGTTGTTAAGTTGTGTCTGACTCTTTGGGACCCCATGGACTGCAGCATCCCAGGCTCCTCTGTCCTTCACAATCTCCTGGAGTTTGCTCAAGTTCTTGTCCATTGAATCGGTTATGCTATCTAGCTATCTCATCCTCTGCCACCCTATTCTTCTTTTGCCTTCAATCTTTTTTAGCATCAGAGTCTTTCCCAATGAGCTGGCTCTTCCCATCAAGTGGCCAAAGTATTGGAGCTTCAGTATCATTTACCTGTTATCACTCATGGGCCTGTTTCCAACCCCATTGAAATTCTCCGCTCCCCTGCCAGTAACATCAGTTTGAATAAATATCTGCTCAAGGAAATACCTTCACAAGAGCCAAGGATTCCAGGCAAGGGATTACAGCACCTGGGTAAAGCACAGAGAGTAAAACAAGGGCCAGACATTACTCTGGACCCAGAACTGGTTGCCCAGGACCAGGCTGACTCCTGCCGTATAATCTACCAGTTCTCCTTCTAGGTATATAGCTGAAAGTAATGAGAAGACTGTCTCGAAGCTACATCTGCAACCTCATGTTCACTGTAACATTTTTCACAATAGACAAGATATGGAAACTACTTACATGTCCATCAGTGGGATGAAAGAATAGAGAAAATATGGTATCTATATCTATGCATGCGTAGAAGTTGCTTCAGTCGTATCTGACTCTTTGCAACACTATGGACTGTGTAGCCCACCAGGCTCCTCTGTTGATGGACTTCTCCAGGAAAGAATCCTGGAGTGGGTAACTCCAATATACCCTTTTCCAGGGGATCTTCCCAGCTCATGGATTGAACCCAGGTCTCCTGCATTTCGGCCAGATTCTTTACTCTCTGAGCCACCAGGGAAGCCCTAAGATATATGTTAATAATATCTCAATAAAACTGGGGAAAAACTTGGACCATTTAAATGTCACTATTATATTAAACCTATAAAAGATTCTTGAAACAGTGGTGATATGTAAATATCAGAAACAATGTGGCTATAATTATCATAATGGGAAACAAAGCCAGAATAGTACTTTGGCCAAAGTACTTTGGCCGAAGACTTCTTTGATGTTTACTAATAAAATATTATGTTCCTAGATGTGAGATAGATGGGAAGTAGAATACAATATTTCATGATTTATATGACAAAGAAAATCAAGAGTTGGTAAGCAAAAGGTTGAGGCTATCTAAATAAAATATGAAAACCATTCACCTAGCTTCCAGATCTGAGTCATTTCTCACATCCAGTGATCACCAACTGAAAGGAGTCTAGAGTCTTTTGAGAAAGGATTTTTATAAAGCTGTTTGGCAAAAGGAAAATTAAAATATAGCATTCCTCTACCCCAAACCTTTGATCATTCTTCACCCACCTTAAAATAAAATTTAAACAATTCACCATGGTCCTAATGTCCAGCTTCTACTATTTGCTGCTTCTCTGAATCTATTCCTTGATATTCCCTACTACTCCCTCCTGGTTTAGACTTCTTTAGCCACATTCTTACTTCTTTCAAAACGGAACTAAACTTGTTCCAATCTCAGGGATACTGTGCTTACTGTTCTCCTTGCCTGGGAAACTTTGCTCCAGATTTTGTATGATTTGTCTCAAAAAGAAAGTTTGAAAAATCATCAAATTAAAAAGAAAGAGGTGATTTGTTTTTATTATATTTTAACTGGATCGTTTATTTTTGTCCAAATTTTTGTGTTGTAGACTGACATATTCATATATTCATACACTCTTCATATATTCCATCACTTTTTATCTTCTTACTGTACTGTTGAAGTGATATTATATATTCACTAATTTTAAAAAAATCGAACTCATCTCTGGGCTTCCCAGGTGGTGCTAGTAGTGAAGAACCCCTCTGCCAATGCAAGAGACATAAGAAACGTGGGTTCAGTTCCTGGGTGGGGGAAGATCCCCTGGAGGAGGGCACCACAACACACTCCAGTATTCTTGCCTGGAGAATCCCCACGGACAGCAGAGCCTGTCAGGCTACAGTATGTATGCAATCCACCTTCTAGAATATGAGTTCCATGAAAGTACAAAGGCATTTTTAATTTTGTGGTTCATCACTCTATCCTAGGTCCCAAGGTAAGGCCTAGAACAAAGTAGGCCCTCAGGAAATATTTGTTGTGACAGCATTTTCACAAGTGATAGTGTTAAGGTTATTCTGTAATAAAATTAAAACAGTAGATTTAAAAACTTACAAAGGCTCATACCATAAATTTGGACAAAAATAAGCATGATACAATTAAAACAAAATAAAAACAGAATTACCTTTTTTTTTTACTTTGATAATTTTTCAAACTTTTTCTTTGAAAAAGTTTTGACATATATAAACTCTCCACTATTCAATCTTATTATTTTCTCCCACTGATTCAACTTCTCATTTCCTCCTAGTTTTTGACAACATGCATATTAACCAAGACATGAAATAATTTCTTGAGTAAACTTTTTTTTTTCCCATGATAGGGAAAATGTTTCCCTGCTAAGACTCTGCTAACCCTCAGACTCTGCTGTAATGCAAGCATTGCCTGGAAACTCTGAAGGGCACTAGGGTGGTTTAAGAAAATAACAAGCATCTTTTGGTAAGGTATTCCAGGTCTTTACTTATTCCCTAGGAAAAAGGAGGCTACTCTGCTCTAGGAAGTGAAAAAAGTATTCTAGAAGGTTAAAGAAGAGAATCCTGGGTTCAAGATTCTCATACATACTGATCTAATTTCATATGTCAGATCTCTGGGTTCTACTATTTTCCTACCAGTATTCTAATATTTTTTTTTAATAGGGCACCTGCTGAGGCAATGTTCTCTTTAAGCCACACTATAAGAGTATGCATAAGCCAACAAGTACTTTGCCATGATGATGCACATGGAAAGAAATTGGAGTGGACAACTCTTTATACATAGAGTTATATTAGAAAAATAACTAAGAATGTAAACAATTTTAAACTTCAAATAGAACACAAAACCTTGAATTCTTTAAAAGGAGAAGGACATATCTATAAAGAAATAATTTTGTTCCTAAATATAGAAAATTATTCATTCCATCTTGTTTTGTAGCCCTAACCAATTTCAAGTGATATATTTCATCACCTTTTTTTTTTTTTAGCATTATTTGTTTTTAATTCACTTAAAAAATTTTAGTTGAGTTGTATCCAGGTTGCTTAGGGAAGTCCTAGAACTGTATTTTACTGTTGTCTATAGTGTCAAGTGCTCAAGTTGAAGTTGTGTCAAATACTATTTTGGCTATTAATAGTAAAACCACAAATAAGTATTGGATAGTAGGGGGATGGTATATTTTCCTCTCATAGAGATGATTGGAAAATAGATTCCTCCCTTCTTATAGATGATGATCCTGTGAAACTATGTGATAATAAGTGACCAGGGAAACTATTATGTATAAAATTCAGAGACCATAATTACTTCAGGCTTAATATATTGGGAACTTTGATCCTGCCCTTGTCCCTCAAAATTGATTAGTCAGTGCAGAATATTTTCTGTCTCTCTGTGTCTGTCTTGCCGTTCCTATCCAATGCCTCCTTTCTGTCTGGTTTTATGCCACTTGATAGCACTATTTAAGGTAGCACCTTCTGAGATTATACTATTTCGTCTGAGATTCCTCTCCTTCCAAGTTTGCAAGAGCTCAATTTTGATAGGCAAAAAAGCTTATCATGTAAATAAATCAGTTACTGAGAGTGGATATCATTGATTTTGACTTGAATATAACTCATATACATACAATTGACTGGGTTAAATTTTTTCATTAGTAACTATTAATGAACTACCACAATTTGGAAACAAAGTTGTTGCACTAAATTATCACATGACTCACTTCATGTATTCAACAATCATATGAAAGTATGTTTGTGAATTTTGTTAACAAGTGGTTTCTTTTGTAAACCCATTGCCTTCTCTCATCCTCTGACAATGTGTGTCTTGCCAAGATGCTGTGTTTGTGCTGCTTCAATGTGCACATTGTAACCACTCAAAATTTTTTTCTCATTGTTATCATTTATAATATCTCCTTGGATACTAATTCATATTGAATTTTAAAAATTATTTATTTTAATTGGAGGCTAACACTTTACAATATTGTAGTGGTTTTTGCTATACATTGACATGAATCAGCCATGGGTGTACATGTGTCCCCCAACCTGAATCCCCCTTCCACCTCCTTCCCCATCCCATCCCTCAGGGTCATCCCAGTGCACTGGCCCTGGGCACCCTGTCTCATGCATCAAATCTGGACTGGCAATCTATTTCACATATGGAAATAGAAGGGGGAAACAGTGGAAACAGTGTCAGACTTTATTTTGGGGGGGCTCCAAAATCACTGCAGATGGTGACTGCAGCCATGAAATTAAAAGATGCTTACTCCTGGGAAGAAAAGTTATGACCAACCTAGGTAGCATATTCAAAAGCAGAGACATTACTTTGCCAACTAAGGTCCGTCTAGTCAAGGCTATGGTTTTTCCAGTGGTCATGTATGGATGTGAGAGTTGGACTGTGAAGAACGCTGAGTGCTGAAGAGTTGACGCTTTTGAACTGTGGTGCTGGAGAAGACTCTTGAGAGTCCCTTGGAGTGCAGGGAGATCCAACCAGTCCATTCTTAAAGAGATCAGTCCTGGGTGTTCTTTGGAAGGAATGATGCTAAAGCTGAAACTCCAGTACTTTGGCCACCTCATGTGAAGAGTTGACTCATTGGAAAAGACTCTGATGCTGGGAGGGATTGGGGGCAGGAGGAGAAGAGGACAACAGAGGATGAGATGGCTGGATGGCATCACTGACTCGATGGATGTGAGTCTGAGTGAACTCCGGGAGTTGGTGATGGACAGGGAGGCCTGGCGTGCTGCGATTCATGGGGTCACAAAGAGTCGGACACGACTGAGTGACTGAACTCAACTGAACTGAATATACATGTTTCAGTGATATTCTCTCAAATCATCCCACTCTTGCCTTCTCCCACAGAGTCCAAAATCTGTTCTTTATCTCTGTGTTTCTTTAGCCGTCTCATATATAGGGTCATTGTTATCATCTTTCTAAATTCCATATATATGCATTAATATATTGTGTTGGTATTTTTCTTTCTGACTTACATCACTCTGTATAATAAATAGGCTCCAGTTTCACCCACCTCATTAGAACTGATTCAAATTCATTCTGTTTAATGGCTGAGTAATACTCCATTGTGTATATGTGCCACAGCTTTCTTATCCATTCATCTGCTGATGGACATCTAGGTTGCGTCCATGTCCTGGTTATTGTAAACAGTGCTGTGATGAACATTGGGGTACATGTGTCTCTTTCAGTTCTGGTTTCCTTGGTGTGTATGCCCAGTGGTGGGATTTCTGGGTCATATGGCAGTTCTATTTTCAGTTTTTTAAGAAATCTCCACACTGTTCTTCATAGTGGCTGTACTAGTTTGCATTCCCACCAACAGTGTAAGAGGGTTCCTTGTACTCCAAACCCTCTCCAGAATTTATTGTTTGTAGGTTTTTTGATAGCAGCCTTTCTGAATAGGGTAAGATGGTACCTCATTTTGGTTTTGATTTGAATTTCTCTGATACTGAGTGATGTTGAGCATCTTTTCATGTGTGTGTTAGGGATCTCTATGTCTTCTTTGGCCTGTTTAGTTCTTTGGCCCATTTTTTTGATTGGGTCATTTATTTTTCTGGTATTGAGCTGCATGAGCTGCTTATATATTTTTGAGATTAATTCTTTGTCAGTTGCTTAATTTGCTATTATTTTCTGCCATTACCTTGCTTGTAGTTTCCTTCGCTGTGCAAAAGATTTTAAGTTTTCATTTTTGGTTTTATTTCCATTATTCTGGGAGGTGGGTTATAGAGGATCCTGCTGTGATTTATATCAGAAAGTGTTTTGCCTATGTTTTCCTCAATGCTGCTGCTGCTGCTAAGTCACTTCAGTCGTGTCTGATTCTATGTGACCCCATAGACGGCAGCCCACCATGCTTTCCTATCCCTAGGATTCTCCAGGCAAGAACCCTGGAGTGGGTTGCCATTTCCTTCTCCAATGCATGAAAGTGAAAAGCAAAAGTGAAGTTGCTCAGTCATGTCCGACTCATAGTGACCCCATGGACTGCAGCCCACCAGGCTCTTCTGTCCATGGGATTTTCCAGGCAAGAGTACTGGAGTGGAGTGCCATTTCCTCTATGAGTTTTATAGTTTCTGGTCTTATATTTAGATCTTTAAACCACTTTGAGTTTATTTTTGTGTATGGTGTTAGAAAGTGTTCTAGTTTCATTCTTTTGCAAGTGGTTGACCAGTTTTCCCAGCACCACTTGTTAAAGAGATTGTCTGTTCTCCATTGTATATTCTTGCTTCCTTTGTCAAAGATAAGATGTCCATAGGTGTGTGGATTCATCTCTGGGCTTTCTATTTTGTTCCATTGATCTATATTTTTGTCTTTGTGCCAGAACCACACTGTCTTGATGACTGTAGCTTTGCAGCTTTGCAGTATAGTCTGAAATCAGGCAGGTTGATTCCTCCAGTTCCATTCTTCTTTCTCAAGATTGCTTTGGCTATTCGAGGTTTTTTGTATTTCCATAAAAATTGTGAAATTATTTGTTCTAGTTCTCTGAAAAACACCATTGATAGCTTGATGGGGATTGCACTGAATCTGTATAGATTGCTTTGGGTAGTATACTCATTTTCACTATATTGAGTTTTCCGATTCATGAACATGGTATATTTCTCCATCTATTTGTGTCATCTTTGATTTCTTTCATCAGTGTTTTATAGTTTTCTGTACAGAGCTCTTTTGTTTCTTTCAGTTCAGTTCAGTCGAGTTGCTCAGTCGTGTCTGACTCTTTGCAACCCCATGAACTGCAGCATGCCAAGCCTTCCTGTCCATCACCAACTCCCGGAGTTTACTTAAACTCATGTCCATTGAATCAGTGATGCCATCCAGCCATCTCATCCTCTGTTGTCCCCTTCTCCTCCTGCCCCCAATCCCTCCCAGCATCAGGGTCTTTTCCAATGAGTCAACACTTCTCATGAGGTGGCTGAAGTATTGGAGTTTCAGCTTTAGCATCAGTCCCTCCAAAGAAATCCCAGGGTTGATCTCCTTCAGAATGGACTGGTTGGATCTCCTTGCAGTCCAAGGGACTCTCAATAGTCTTCTCCACCACCACAGTTCAAAAGCATCAATTCTTCAGTACCCAGCTTTCTTCACATCCATCCATGACCAATGGACAAACCATAGCCTTTACTAGACGAAACTTTTTTGGCAAAGTAATGTCTCTGCTTTTGCGTATGCTATCTAGGTTGATCATAACTTTCCTTCCAAGGAGTAAGCATCTTTTAATTTCAGGCTGCAATCACCATCTACAGTGATTTTGGAGCCCCCCAAAATAAACTCTGACACTGTTTCCATTGTTTCCCCCTCTATTTCCCATGAAATGATGGGACCAGATGCCATGATCTTAGTTTTCTGAATGTTGAGATTTAGGCCAACTTTTTTGCTCTCTTCTTTCACTTTCTTCAAGAAGCTCTTTAGTTCCTCTTTGTTTCCTTAGGTAGATTTATTCTTAAGTATTTTATTCTTTTTGTCCCAATGGTGAATGGAATTGTTTCTTTAATTTCTCTTTCTGTTTTCTCATTGTTAGTGTATAGGAATGCAAGGGATTTCTCTGTGTTAATTTTATATCCTGCAAGTTTACGATATTCATTGATTAGCTTTAGTAATATTCTGCTGGAGTCTTTAGAGTTTTCTGTGTAGAGGATCACGTCATCTGCAAACTCTGAGAGTTTTATTTCTTCTTTTCCAATCTGAAGTGAAGTCGCTCAGTCGTGTCCGACTCTTTGCAACCCTGTGGACTGTAGCCCACCAGGCTCCTCCATCCATGGGATTCTCCAGGCAAGAGTACTGGAGTGGGTTGCCATTTCCTTCTCCAGGGGATCTACCTAAACCAGGGATCAAACCCAGGTCTCCTGCATCGTAGGCAGACACTTTAACCTCTGAGCCACCAGAGAATTTGGATTCCTTTTATTTCTTTTTCTTCTCTGATTGTTGTGGCTAAAACTTCCAAAACTATGTTGAATAGTAGTGATGAAAGTGGGCACCCTTGTCTTGTTCCTGACTTTAAGGAAAATACTTTCAATTTTTCATCATTGAGGATAATGTTCGCTGTGGGTTTATCATACATGCTTTACTTATGTCGAGGTATGTTCCTTCTATTCCTGCTTTCTGGAGGGTTTTGATCATAAATGGATGTTGAATTTTGTCAAAGGCTTTCTTTGCATCTATTGAGATAATCATATGTTTTTTATTATTCAATTTGTTAATGTGGTGTATCACATTGATTGATTTGCAAATATTGAAGAATTGTTGCATCCCTAGGATAAAGCCCACTTGGTCATGACGTATGATTTTTTTTAATATATTGTTGAATTCTGTTTACTAGAATTTTTTAAAGGATTTTTGCGTCTATGCTCATCGGTGACATTGGCCTGTAGTTTTCTTTCTTGTGTGGCATCTTTGTCTGGTTTTGGTATTGGGGTGATGGTGGCTTCATTGAATGAATCTGGCAGTTTACCTTTCTCTGCAATTTTCTGGAAGAGTTTGAATAGGATAGATATTAGCTCTTCTCTAAATTTTTGGTAGAATTCACTTGTGAAGCCATCTGGTCCTGGGTTATTGTTTGTTGGAATATTTGTGATTACGGTTTTGATTTCTGTGCTTGTGATGGGTCTGTTAAGATTTTCTGTTTCTTCATGTTTCAGTTTAGGAAGGTTATACTTTTCTAAGAATTTGTCCAATTCTTCCAAGCTGTCCATTTTATTGTCGTATATTTGCTGATAATAGTCTTTTATGATCTTTTATATTTCTGTGTTGTCTGTTGTGATTTATCCATTTTCATTTCTAATTTTGTTGATTTGGTTCTTCTTTTTTTCTTGATGAGCCTGGCTAGTGGTTTGTCTATTTTATTTATCTTCTCAAAGAACCAGCTTTTAGTTTTATTGATTTTTGCTATAGTCTCCTTTGTTTCTTTTTCATTTATTTCTGCCCTGATTTTTATGATTTATTTCTTTCTACTAACTCTGCAGTTCTTTATTTCTTCTTTTTCTAGTTGCGTTCAGTGTAAGGTTTGGTTATTTATTCGATTCCTCTTGTTTCTTGAGGTAATCTTGTATTGCTATGAACCTTCCCTTTAGCACTTCTTTTTACTGAATCTCATAGGTTTTGGATTGTGATGTTTTCATTTTCACTTGTTTCTATGCATATTTTGATTTCTTCTGTGATTTGTTGGTTATTCAGAATTGTGTTGTTTAGCCTCTATAGGGTTTTTTTTTTCCTTGTAGTTGACATCTAATCTTACTGAATTGTGATCAGAAAAGATGCTTGAAATAATTTCAATTTTTAAAAATTTACCAAGGCTACACTTATGCCCCAGGATGTGATCTGTCCTGGAGAATATTCCATGTGCACTTGAGAAAAAGGTGAAATTTATTGTTTTGTGGTGAAATGTCATTTAGATATCAATCAGGTCTAACCAATCCATTTTATCATTTAAAGTTTGTATTTCCTTGCTAATTTTCTGTTTGGTTGACCTATCCATAGGTATGAGTGTGGTGTTAAAGTCTCCCACAATTATTGTGTTACTGTTAATTTCCCCATTCATACTTGTTAGTATTTGCCTTACTCTTTTCACTTTCTTGATCTAGGAACTCTAGTTCTCCCATGAAGATACTGCTTTGCCTAAAATCCTATCAAGTGGCATCTGTTTCCTTTTCCATATCCCCCTTATCAATGTTCCTAGAAGTGGGTGAGATGTTCTACTTACAACACTTTTAATCTCTCTTCCCTAAAAGCTCCTCAGCTTTGAATTTCACGTCATTCATTAATTCAATTATTAATTCCAATAGTATTAACTTATTGAGCACCATTACTATGTTCCAGGTATTATCCTAAGACCTGAGGATAGAGTGATAAAAAATATAGGCAAAAATCCTTGACCATATGGAGTTTATATTTTACTACCTCTACTTATTGAGTTATACCACTCCTTCCTTGAGGAGTTTAGCTTCTAGCCCACTAACTGTCATTATGCTTAATAATGTCAATATCTATATTAATGAAATTTCCAATCCTTTGGCCTCTTTCCCCTTGACCTCCTCTCTTCCACAGATCATGTCCCTTGTTCCACCTTAGCCACTTACTCCCACAGTCTTTTCCTAGCCAGAGTCATTCATTACTCTCTTCATAATCTCAATTTTTAGCTTTCCATTATCTAATCAAAACTTCCTATCCCTCTTGCACTCTTCTTTTTAGCTCCTTGACTTCTTTAAATTCAACTGTTATAGAATGCACACTCCTTTGATCCTATCAGCTTTTCATTATTCCTCATCATTCTCATGCCCTCACTTTCCCCTTTACCTAGTTCAAATTCCATGGTTTATTATAATCATTCCCTTGTACATACCCTCAATATTCTTACACTTTTCTTGCTAGGAGTCATACTCCAAAACTCAATCTTGGTTAAATCCAGCTCTTTATGAAATTAAAAGACTCTTACTCCTTGGAAGGAAAGTTATGATCAACCTAGAGAGCATATTGCAAAGCAGAGACGTTACTTTGCTAACAAAGGTCTGTCTAGTCAAGGCTATGGTTTTTCCAGTGGTCATGTATGGATCTGAGAGTTGGACTGTGAAGAAAGCTGAGTGCCAAAGAATTGCTTTTGAACTGTGGTGTTGGAGAAGACTCTTGTGAGTTCTTTAGACTGCGAGGAGATCCAACCAGTCCTTCCTAAAGGAGATCAATCCTGGGTATTCACTGGAAGGACTGATGCTGAAGTTGAAACTCCAGTACTTTGGCCACCTCATGTGAAGAGTTGACTCATTGGAAAAGACTCTGATGCTAGGAGGGATTAGGGGCAGGAGGAGAAAGGGACAACAGAGGATGAGATGTCTGGATGGCATCACTGACTCGATGGACGTGAGTTTGAGTGAACTCCGGAAGTTGGTGATGGACAGGGAGGCCTGGCGTGCTGTGATTCATGGGATTACAACGAGTCAGACTCGACTGAGTGACTGAACTTAACTGAACTGAACTATCTACTTTTACCTCAATCCATGCAGCTTCAGTTTGCTTGAGTAAAAGCACACAACCACATCTATTAGTCTCATACCACATTCCTGATCAGGAAACTCATCTGTGCTCTTAGTGTGATTTCCTTAGTCCAATCATGTTTTCATTTTCCTAGATGTCTACTTAATACCTTCTCCTCCTCAAATCTCCAAATATCTCCTCTCTCTCCTCACGTTAGCTGATGACATTCCTTCCTATTTCCCTGAGAAAACTAAAACAATAAAAATAAAACTTCCAACTGTATATTAGTGTAATTTTATCAGGAATGAGGGGAAGCTTCTTATTTTAGATGTATTCCAGCTAATTCTAGCAAGCCTTAATGAATTCATAGATCTAAGCAAAATTCATCAATTGCTGCTAACATCTTAAAAAGAGAGACATCTAGACATATGTGCCTCTAGATGGTAGTACACAATGCCATCTATGAAATATTCTTGCCAAAACTTGAACCCATATTTCATTAAGCCTCTAGAATGCAAGTTACAGAGAATAGAAGAAAATGTTAAAAGTCACCAAGAGGGTACAAACAGAAAATCTAGACTCTGGGGGACTCTGTAAGACAAATAATTTAGTTGATCAACAAATTAAGGAAAACAGATTGAAAGAGATTCTATAGATTAAAGGGACTTAAGACACAACATTGGTCAGTTGCATTTCATGGTCCTTCTTTGTATCTTGTTTCAAGCACACATTGCTAAAGGACAAATGGGTAATTTTGGATACTGACTGAATACTTAATGCACATGTGTGTGTTTGTTCAATTGCTCAGTTGTGTGCTCTTTGCGACCCCATGGACCATAGTTTGCCAGGTTTCTCTGTCCATGGGATTTTCCCAACAAGAATACCGGAGTGGGTTACTATGCCCTCCTCCTGGGGATCTTCCCAACCCAAGGACTGAACTCACATCTCTTTTGTAGGCAGAGTTTTTTTACCACTGAGCCACAAGGGAAATCCATACTTAATGCTACAAAGGAATTATTATTAATCTTTTAATTGGGGCTATGTGGACATGTTTTTAAAAGATCCATCTTTTAGAGACCTTCAGTGAAATTGTTATGGTTCATAAATCATGAATATTTATAGTTCATATGGAACATATTTGGCCTGATGTCTCAGACAGTAAAGATTCTGCCTTCAATGCAGGAGACCCAGGTTCAGTCTCTGGGTTCAGTCTCTTACTTTGCTACTCTAGTAAGTAAGCAAAGGAGAAAAGGAAAGATATACCCATTTGAATGCAAAGTTCCAAAGAATAGCAAGGAGAGATAAGAAAGCCTTCTTCAGTGATCAGTACAAAGAAACAGAGGAAAACAATAGAATGGGAAAGAGAAGAGATCTCTTCTAGAAAATTAGAGATATCAAAGGGACTTTTCATGCAAAGATGGGCACAATAAAGGACAGAAATGGTATGGACCTAACAGAAGCAGAAGATATTAAGAAGAGGTGGCAAGAATACACAAAAGAACTATACAAAAAAGATCTTCACCACTCAGATAATCATGATACTGTGATCACTCACCCAGAGCCAGACATCCTGGAATGTGAAATCAAGTGGGCCTTAGAAAACATCACTACCAACAAAGCTAGTGAAGGGGATGGAATTCCAGTTGAACTATTGCAAATCCTAAAAGAAGATGCTGTGAAAGTGCTGCACTCAATATGCCAGCAAATCTGGAAAACTCAGCAGTGGCCACAGGACTGGAAAGGGTCAGTTTTCATTCCAATCCCAAAGAAAGGCAATGCCAAAGATTTCTCAAACTACCACACAATTGCACTCATCTCACAGGCTAGCAAAGTAATGCTCAAAGTTCTCCAAGCCAGGCTTCAACATTATATGNCTCGACTGAGTGACTGAACTTAACTGAACTGAACTATCTACTTTTACCTCAATCCATGCAGCTTCAGTTTGCTTGAGTAAAAGCACACAACCACATCTATTAGTCTCATACCACATTCCTGATCAGGAAACTCATCTGTGCTCTTAGTGTGATTTCCTTAGTCCAATCATGTTTTCATTTTCCTAGATGTCTACTTAATACCTTCTCCTCCTCAAATCTCCAAATATCTCCTCTCTCTCCTCACGTTAGCTGATGACATTCCTTCCTATTTCCCTGAGAAAACTAAAACAATAAAAATAAAACTTCCAACTGTATATTAGTGTAATTTTATCAGGAATG
The DNA here is from genome assembly GCA_006410735.1 of Raphicerus campestris. NCBI lineage: Eukaryota > Metazoa > Chordata > Mammalia > Artiodactyla > Bovidae > Raphicerus > Raphicerus campestris. The sequence goes on from SJYW01041334.1 coordinate 408,581, forward strand.
AGGGGAAGCTTCTTATTTTAGATGTATTCCAGCTAATTCTAGCAAGCCTTAATGAATTCATAGATCTAAGCAAAATTCATCAATTGCTGCTAACATCTTAAAAAGAGAGACATCTAGACATATGTGCCTCTAGATGGTAGTACACAATGCCATCTATGAAATATTCTTGCCAAAACTTGAACCCATATTTCATTAAGCCTCTAGAATGCAAGTTACAGAGAATAGAAGAAAATGTTAAAAGTCACCAAGAGGGTACAAACAGAAAATCTAGACTCTGGGGGACTCTGTAAGACAAATAATTTAGTTGATCAACAAATTAAGGAAAACAGATTGAAAGAGATTCTATAGATTAAAGGGACTTAAGACACAACATTGGTCAGTTGCATTTCATGGTCCTTCTTTGTATCTTGTTTCAAGCACACATTGCTAAAGGACAAATGGGTAATTTTGGATACTGACTGAATACTTAATGCACATGTGTGTGTTTGTTCAATTGCTCAGTTGTGTGCTCTTTGCGACCCCATGGACCATAGTTTGCCAGGTTTCTCTGTCCATGGGATTTTCCCAACAAGAATACCGGAGTGGGTTACTATGCCCTCCTCCTGGGGATCTTCCCAACCCAAGGACTGAACTCACATCTCTTTTGTAGGCAGAGTTTTTTTACCACTGAGCCACAAGGGAAATCCATACTTAATGCTACAAAGGAATTATTATTAATCTTTTAATTGGGGCTATGTGGACATGTTTTTAAAAGATCCATCTTTTAGAGACCTTCAGTGAAATTGTTATGGTTCATAAATCATGAATATTTATAGTTCATATGGAACATATTTGGCCTGATGTCTCAGACAGTAAAGATTCTGCCTTCAATGCAGGAGACCCAGGTTCAGTCTCTGGGTTCAGTCTCTTACTTTGCTACTCTAGTAAGTAAGCAAAGGAGAAAAGGAAAGATATACCCATTTGAATGCAAAGTTCCAAAGAATAGCAAGGAGAGATAAGAAAGCCTTCTTCAGTGATCAGTACAAAGAAACAGAGGAAAACAATAGAATGGGAAAGAGAAGAGATCTCTTCTAGAAAATTAGAGATATCAAAGGGACTTTTCATGCAAAGATGGGCACAATAAAGGACAGAAATGGTATGGACCTAACAGAAGCAGAAGATATTAAGAAGAGGTGGCAAGAATACACAAAAGAACTATACAAAAAAGATCTTCACCACTCAGATAATCATGATACTGTGATCACTCACCCAGAGCCAGACATCCTGGAATGTGAAATCAAGTGGGCCTTAGAAAACATCACTACCAACAAAGCTAGTGAAGGGGATGGAATTCCAGTTGAACTATTGCAAATCCTAAAAGAAGATGCTGTGAAAGTGCTGCACTCAATATGCCAGCAAATCTGGAAAACTCAGCAGTGGCCACAGGACTGGAAAGGGTCAGTTTTCATTCCAATCCCAAAGAAAGGCAATGCCAAAGATTTCTCAAACTACCACACAATTGCACTCATCTCACAGGCTAGCAAAGTAATGCTCAAAGTTCTCCAAGCCAGGCTTCAACATTATATGTACTGTGAACTCCCTGATGTTCAAGCTGGATTTAGAAAAGGCAGAGAACCAGAGATCAAATTGTCAAAATCTGTTGCATCATCAAAAAATCAAGAAAGTTCCAAAAAACCATCTATTTCTGCTTTATTGACTATGCCAAAGCCTTTGACTGTGTGGATCAGAACAAACTATGCAAAATTCTTAAAGAGATGGGATCACCCAACCATCAGACCCCCTGACCTGCTTCCTGAGAAACCTGTATGCAGGTCAGGAAGTAACAGTTAGAACTGGACATGGATCAACAGACTGGTTCCAAAGTGGGAAAGGAGTACGTCAAGGCTGTATATTGTCACCCTGAGTATTTAATTTATATGCAGAATAAATCATGAGAAATGCTGGACTGGATGAAGCACAGCCTGGAATCAAGATTGTCGGGAGAAATCTCAATAACCTCATATATGCAGATGACACCACCCTTATGGTAGAAAGTGAAGAGGAACTAAAGAGCCTCTTGATGAAAGTGAAAGAGGAGAGTGAAAAAGTTGGCTTAAAACTCAACATTCAGGAAACTAAGATCATGGCATCTGGTCTCATCACTTCATGGGAAATAGTTGGGGAAACAGTGACACACTTTATTTTGGGGGACTCCAACATCATTGCAGATGGTGATTGCAGCCATGAAATTAAAAGACACTTGCTCCTTGAAAGAAAAATTCTGACCAACCTAGACAGCATATTAAAAAGCAGAGACATCACTTTATCAACAAAGATCCATCTAGTCAAAGCTATAGCTTTTCCAACAGTCTTGTATGGATGTGAGAGCTGGACTATAAAGAAAGATGAATTGATGCTTTTGACCTGTGGTATTGGAGATTTGAAAGTCCCTTGGACTGCAAGAAGATCCAACCAGTCCATCCTAAAGGAAATCAGTCATGAATAATCAATGGAAGGACTGATGTTGAAGCTGAAACTCCAATACTTTGGTCACCTGATGGGAGGAACTGACTCATCATAAAAGACTGTGATGCTGGCGAAGAGTGAGGTAGGAGGAGAAAGGGACTACAGAGGATGAGATGGTTGGATGACATCACTGACTCAATGGACATGAGTTTGAGTAAGTTCCAGGAGTTGGTGACGAACAGGGAAGCATGGCGTGATGCAGTCCACGGGGTCACAAAGAGTCAGACATGACTGAGGACTGAACTGAACTGAACTGACCTATCCCTCTCACCTATTCAAAGATGTCATTTTAGTGTTTCTCCTTCATCACACCTGCATTATTAATTTTCCCTTTCCTACTGGATCGGCCCCAATCAGAATTTAAGCATGGTATAATTTTCATGTTAAAGAAAAATGTCCTCTTCAGACACCCCATGTTCCCCTTCCAGCTATTGCCACATTTTCTGCCCCATTTAGCGTAAACCCCTTGAAAGAGTTTTCTACATTCATAGTTTCCAACTCTTCCCATTTCATTCTCTCTAGAGTCCATTCCATTCTCTCTAGAGTCCATTCCAACTAGGCTTTTACTCCTACCACTCCACTGAAACTTCTTGTGTTAAAGTCACCAATAACCCTGATGTTGTTAAATCTAGTGGTCAGTTTCTTAGTCCCCACCTTACTTGAACTATCAGTAGCATTTGGTGCAGTTTATCACTCCCTTCTCAAACACTTTCTTCACCTTGCACCCAAAATAGCATACTCTACTGGTTTTCTTCCTTCCTTGGTATTCTCTCCTCAGTCTCCTTTGCTGGTTTTTTTCACTTTTCTGGTTTTTAAACAATTCACTTTTCTAGATTTCATTCCTTTTCTTTTGTATCTATACTCTTTCTTGATCATCTCTAAATTTTATCTCTAAATTTCTATCCTGGACTTTTCCCTTGAAATCCACACTACATTTGTATATTTAATAAAAATCACAAACCTAACTGGTCCACAACTCAACTCACTAAGAACATGCTTCCCTTCTATAGATTTCTCCATTTCAGTTGTAGCAACTCCATCCTTCAGTTATTCAATCTGAAAGCTTTGCAATCATTCTCTCTTTGTCTTAACCCCCTACTCAATCTATCAGTGAAATATATTAGGTCTACTTCAAAAATATATCTAGAATCACCAGCTGCTGTTACCACCATGGTCAAAGTTATCATTATCTCTCACCTAAATTGTTGTAATTACTTCCTAAAAGTTTTCCTTGCTTCATCCTTTGCACTGCTATAGTCTACTCTCAACACAGCAGCAAGGACGATAAACCATATGCTAAATCATCACTTCCATAGTTGGAACCCTCCATTAAGGTTCCCATTTCCCTCAGAGAAAAAGTGAAAGTTATTATAATGATAAAATGTCCATGATCCGATCTAATTTATCTCTTACTCCAAGGACACAGGCTTGGCATTTAGTGATACAGTAGCCAAATTCCTGTCTCAGGATCTTTACATTNTTTCTGGTTTTTAAACAATTCACTTTTCTAGATTTCATTCCTTTTCTTTTGTATCTATACTCTTTCTTGATCATCTCTAAATTTTATCTCTAAATTTCTATCCTGGACTTTTCCCTTGAAATCCACACTACATTTGTATATTTAATAAAAATCACAAACCTAACTGGTCCACAACTCAACTCACTAAGAACATGCTTCCCTTCTATAGATTTCTCCATTTCAGTTGTAGCAACTCCATCCTTCAGTTATTCAATCTGAAAGCTTTGCAATCATTCTCTCTTTGTCTTAACCCCCTACTCAATCTATCAGTGAAATATATTAGGTCTACTTCAAAAATATATCTAGAATCACCAGCTGCTGTTACCACCATGGTCAAAGTTATCATTATCTCTCACCTAAATTGTTGTAATTACTTCCTAAAAGTTTTCCTTGCTTCATCCTTTGCACTGCTATAGTCTACTCTCAACACAGCAGCAAGGACGATAAACCATATGCTAAATCATCACTTCCATAGTTGGAACCCTCCATTAAGGTTCCCATTTCCCTCAGAGAAAAAGTGAAAGTTATTATAATGATAAAATGTCCATGATCCGATCTAATTTATCTCTTACTCCAAGGACACAGGCTTGGCATTTAGTGATACAGTAGCCAAATTCCTGTCTCAGGATCTTTACATTTACTGTTCCCTCTATTTGGAATCACAGAAGGCGATGGCANAAACAACTGAAGGTCTCCCGCCAACAGTCATGTGAGTGGGCTTCTAAAATTCCCCAGCCTCGGTCAAATCTTCTGAGATTGCAACCCGAGGCCTGTAACTTGGTTATAACCTCATGAGGGAACCTGAGCCAATCAAGCAGCACCCAAGTTCCCGACCCTCAGAAAGAGTGGGGATTAAGTTGCTAAATTTGCTGAGGTTTGTTGCACAGCAGCAGGTAACAACAGAGCCTTCCTGCCCCAAAGCAGTGCAATTAGAGAAGTCTGCTGGACACTCAATCATTACTCCATCTGTCTCATTCTACGTTCTAGAAAAAGTAGAAACAGGGGAAAACAGGAGTTTTTATTCTCTTACATGTGGCAAAAAAGTTAACTATGATGATCTGTCATATAAACATTATTCATTCTTACTGATTTGTTTTTATGTTTTACCTTTGAATGACCTGAAAGCATCTGAAGAATTTTATATCCACTCTATAAATAACAAACTACTTTTCACAACTTACGAAGAAATGAGCCCTTAACTTTGAGTCTGTACTGTTCCAGCCACTATCACGTAGCTGGCCTAACTCTTTCGTGTAACAGAAACTGAGCTATCAAAGCATGGACATGTCACAGTGTGGCACTGATACCTAGGCTACAAGCTAAGAACCCACCGATATATTTATTATACATATTCATGCTTCCATAACCAAAATTTAGCTTTTATCTCCAATTCATGTAATCAAAATCAAAAGATGATGATGATTATTTCACGTTGTAACAAAGATCAAATTCCTCTGTTTCGTGTCTGTTGTTGAAGTCATCAACAACTCCGCACGAGGGAGTGCCCTGGCAGTCCAGTGGTAAGGCACTTTCACTGCCATGACTTGGGTTCAATCTCTGGTCAAGGAACTAAGATCCTGCGAGCCTCACAGCACAACCAAAAAGAAGAATAATTCAAAAAAACAACTCCACATTAGGAACAATGTCTTACATTTGGTTTATTTCCCACAGACCTTAAAAAAGAGAAATGATGCTCAAGTAACTACTTGCTCAGTACAACTAATGGCTACTGTGAAGCTACATATTTACAAAAAGACACATGTATCAGGCTAAGATGATCACGAATAAGGAATGAAAACTAACACTATAATATAAAAAATGTAACATAATAAAAGATATATTTCTCAATATTACAGATGCATTTATTTTCAAGGAAAACAGCACATTAAAAATACTTACTGTGCCACCCTACAATACTTTGGAAAATATAAACCTATTTCTACCAATTAAAAAAAAAAAGAAATGAAGAAAGAAAAACTTAATCTAGTACTCAGGTCAAATAATTACTCTTTTCAAGTTTATAGTAATATATGGATTATACAGAAAACTTAAAAGTCAATTATAATGCAACATAACTAAAACTGAATAAAGTTTTATTTTTGTTTTTTTAACTTGCAGAATATTTCTACATTTGGAAGTATGTTTCTAGGTCATCTTTAGTCAAAAACACTTAAAAAAGAAAACTGACTCACCCATATGCTCTATTGTCAGGCAAGTTGCTATGGGCTCTTACTCCCGGGGGTATGACTCGAACTTCATTTATATAAACCACACATGGAAAACGAACCACATCTATATGAGAACTTTGCTTTAAGAAAAGAGAAGAATATACGGTAAGCAAAACACTTTGCTAGTCAAAATGTATTCACCTTCAATTTGTTTCATTTAGAATGTCACAAATAATTTTTAAATAAACACTATCATTAAAACAGTGCTATTATATTATAAATGGTGTAAGAACCATTTTTAAAAATAGCCAATGAGGGACTTTCCTAGTGGTCCAGTGGTTAAGAATCTGCCTGCCAATGCAGGGGACGTGGTTTGACCCCTGGTCCCGGATAACGATTCCACACGCTACGGAGCAACTAAGCTCATGTGCCACCTCTACTAAGCCCACGCTCTAGAGCCCGCCAGCCACAACTACTGAAGCCACACACCCTAGAGCCCGTGCCCTGCAACAAGAGAAGCCACCACGATGAGGAGCCCAGGCACTGCACCTAGGGAACAGCCCCCACTGGCCACCAACCACAGAAGGTCCAACGCAGCAACGAAGACCCAGCACAGCCAAATATTAAAAAAAAAAAAAGCAGCTGACGATAAAATGTACCTAGTTAAATCCCTCCCTTTGTATAACAACAAATAATCCCTACTGCAGGGGTCCCCAAGCCCAGGCCACAGGCTGGAACGGGCCACACGGCAGGGCGTGAGTGGCAGGCAAGCACCTGCAGTGACAGCAGCTCCCCCTCACTCACGCTGCCCCGAGCTCGCCTCCCACCGGCTCACTGGTAGCATTCGATGTTCATAGAAACGTGGATCCGACACACGTGAGGGAGCGCGGCAGCACGCTCCTTATGAGAATCGGCCCCAGACCAGGACCCCCACCCGCAGTCATTCTGTCTCCCACAAAAGCAGCCCCTCATGCCAAAAAGGTTGGGGACTGCTGCTTTAGTGGAAACCTCTGGAGCCAGAGGCTTTCAGAATCCTGACTTTTAGGATTTTTAGAAACTAATGATACAAATACTGCATATTACTTAACACCCCAGTAGTTTCTGGGACAGTAACTTGTAACCAAAACATTAATACCTCTGCAGGAAATGTATAAACGTTCACACTAAGTAAAGATTATAACAAGCATAAAGTCAGTTCAAAGCACAGCATACGGCCTGATGAATTCAGGGCAGATTTTTCCTGCCATTTTTTCAATTTCTGAATTATAGATGATAGATAGTGAATCTCTTAAATTAGCTTAGTTTACCAAACTTATATACTAACTAATATCAAGAGATCAAAGGAAGTCATTCAGGTACTGATTAAATAAGGTAAACCCTCTCAAATTTAAAAAAGAGGAAAAAAATCCACAAACTTAAGAATTTATCGGGACTTCCCTGGTGGTCCAGTGGCTAAGATTCTGAGCTCCCGATGCTGCAACTAAAGAACCTGCAGGGCGCAACGAGATCAAAGATCCCTTGGGCCACAACTAAGACCTGGTACAGCCAAATAAAGCAATAAATAAATTTTTTAAAAAGAATTTATCATAATAACATAAATGGATACCATAAATTTAGTGTACATTTATCTCTCTGTATCACTTGACACAAGATCAGACAGACTAGCTCTTGTGATTAATAATTTTAGAAGAAATTTTTCACATCGTTTTTGGACTATTATTTTTTATCAAGTTTTCCTAGCGGTTCAGCTACAACCCCATGAGCCAGCTGCAGCTACTGAGGCCCCCACGCCCTTGAGCCCATACTCTGCAACAAGCAGCCAACCATCGTTGCCTGGTGACTGAAATTTTTAACAAAAATGGTTCATACAATTTGTATCTAACAGGACTGAGTCCTGAGTGCTCTCGAAGCTACAAAGAATACTGTGTCTCTCAACAGATGAGAAGACTGGTCAAATGAGTCTTTCCTAAATTGGGACAGAGGATGACTTTCTAATTTTGCACTTTAAACTCAGATTAAGTATAACCAAATATGTAGATCTAGAAATCTTAATAAATTTAACTATTCAAATGTACTTTATACTCGCAAAGATATACAAGAAACGAGACGAGCATGAACTGAGGCTGGCTGCCAGCTGTTTCCCAGCACAACTCTCTTAAAGTTAGGCACAGGTGAACTGGGTCTCCTAGATTCTGGGAAGCCAGTGTGAACACGTGATTGCTAGAGTCCATCAATGGGATGTAAGCGGCAATGATATAGGCAACTCTGGGAAGGGTCCTTAAAGAGAAAGTCCTGACTTCAGAACCTCCTGCCACCTCTTCTTCTCCACTCTGCTGCTTTTCTAGAATACACGTTACAGTGAGCTGTCTTGGAAAATGCAGGAGACACCCTAAGAACGAGAGAGAAAGAGAACAAAAAAGCCTGTCCCTGACAATGCAGAGCTGTCACGTTAGCCCTAGAATACTCAGGTTCAGATTGAGAGAGACAGTCTTATTTTATCTAACCCACCATTATCCTGACTTGATAGCAGCAGCTGAAATTGTATCCTAACTATTACAAATATACTGTAGGTATTCAATAAATACTACAGTAGACTTTTATAAAATAAGCATTCTGCCTCAAACTTTGGTTCTGTGTTTCCTTCCTGTAAATAACTCCTTTATTTAAAAAATCTACTGTACAGAAGCTCCTTTGCTTATACAGTTAAAAATTATCATTAATATTTACAAAGGAAACTTAGAACAAAACTTTATTCTATCCTCCTCCACCCTGCCCCTCTGTTATTTAATGAAGTAGTATTTAATTAGTACTATTTAATTAGTAGTAGTTAGGGTACAGTCACTGTGGACCTAAAAAATGAACTTAAGGTTTTACAGTCTTTCAAAATCTATTTTGCTTGTAAGTAGAAGAGTTTCTGTATTAGTTGCTATCACTTTTATTCAATATTTCTAAACATTTGTTAAATGTTTATAATGTTTCAAGGTATGCTGCTGCTGCTAAGTCACTTCAGTCCTGTCCAACTTTGTGCAACCCCATATGCGGCAGCCCACCAGGCTCCCCCATCCCTGGGATTTTCCAGGCAAGAGTACTGGAGTGGGTTGCCATTGCCTCTGTCAAGGTATGCCAGGTCCTGAGAATAAAAAGACAAGACCTACCATAAAGGTACAATCTATTGTGGTAGACAAACAGATAAATTACTATGATACAGACTCATACAGAANGCTCCTTTGCTTATACAGTTAAAACTTATCATTAATATTTACAAAGGAAACTTAGAACAAAACTTTATTCTATCCTCCTCCACCCTGCCCTTCTGTTATTTAATGAAGTAGTATTTAATTAGTACTATTTAATTAGTAGTAGTTAGGGTACAGTCACTGTGGACCTAAAAAATGAACTTAAGGTTTTACAGTCTTTCAAAATCTATTTTGCTTGTAAGTAGAAGAGTTTCTGTATTAGTTGCTATCACTTTTATTCAATATTTCTAAACATTTGTTAAATGTTTATAATGTTTCAAGGTATGCTGCTGCTGCTAAGTCACTTCAGTCCTGTCCAACTTTGTGCAACCCCATATGCGGCAGCCCACCAGGCTCCCCCATCCCTGGGATTTTCCAGGCAAGAGTACTGGAGTGGGTTGCCATTGCCTCTGTCAAGGTATGCCAGGTCCTGAGAATAAAAAGACAAGACCTACCATAAAGGTACAATCTATTGTGGTAGACAAACAGATAAATTACTATGATACAGACTCATACAGAAAACTTCAAATTGGAAGGAGTACTTATCTAAATGAGATTGTAGGCAAACATTTGTGAGGGGAAAAGAAGAATGTCAGGGAAGGCTTGCCAAAAGAAGTACCGCCTGATCTAAGCAAATCTTTAAGGAAAACAAGAATCAGTGGAACGGAGGGAGAAAGCTTTATAGGCAAAATGAGAAGCATGCACAAAAGGAATGCAAATAAGAACTGGGAAGCTTCAAGAAGTTACAGGCATAGTTCACAAAGGCTGGAGGGCAAAATGTGGGAGAAAAGTAAGGCAGAGTAGCTTGCCGTTGTTCAATCACTAAGTTGTGTCCAACTCTGCCTGTCCGACCGGGCTTCTGGGTCCTTCACTGTCTCCTGAAGTTTGCTCAACCTCATGTCCATTGAGTCTGTGATACCATCCAACCATCTCATCCTCTGTCATCCCCTCCTTCTCCTGCCTTCCATCTTTCCCAGCACTGAGGTTTTTTCCTAGTGATTCAGCTCTTTGCATCACGTGGACAAAGTAATGCAGCTTCAGCTTCAGCATTTGTCCTTCCAGTGAATATTCAGGGTTGATTTCCTTTAGGATTGACTGGTTTGATCTTGCTGTACAAGGAGACTCTCAAGAGTCCTCTCTAGCACCACAATTAGAAACCACCAAATTCTCAACCCTTAACCTATTTTATATATTATGGTCCAACTCTCACATCCATACATGACTACTGGAAAAACCATAGCTTTGACTAGATGGACTTCTGTCAGCAAATATGCTAAGTTTGTCATGGCTTCTCTTCCAAGGAGCAAGTGTCTTCTAATTTTGTGGCTGCAGTCACCATCTTCAGTGATTCCGGAGCCCAAAAAAAGAATACCTGTCAGTTTCCGGTTTTTCCCCCTCTATTTGCTATGAAGTGATGAGACCAGATGCCATGATCTTAGTTTTTCAAATCTTGAGTTTTATGCCAGTTTTTTTCACTCTCCTCTTTCATCTCCATCAAGTGGCTCTTTAGCTCCTCTTCACTTTCTGCCATTAGAGTGGTATCATCTACATATCTGAAGCTGTTGATCTTTCTCCTGGCAATTATGATACCAGCTTGGGATTCATCCAGCCCACCACTTAGAATGATGTATAAGTTAATCTTCCCTGGTGGCTCAGATGGTAAATAATCTGCCTGCAATGCATGAGACTCAGTCTGATCTCTGAGTTGGGAAGATCCCCTGGAGAAGGAAATGGCAACTCACTCCGGTATTCTTGCCTGGGAAATCAAATGGACAGAGAAGCCTGGCGGACTACAGTCCATGAGGTCACAGAGAGTAGGACACAACCGAGTAACCAGCAATTTCACTTTCATAAATTAAATAAGCAGGGTGACAATACACAGCTTTGATGTACTCCTTTCCCAATTCTGAACCAGTCTGTTGTTCCATGTCCAGTTCTAACTTGCTTCTTGACCTGCAGACAGGTTTCTCAGGAGACAGGTAAGGTGGTCTGGTATTCCCATCTCTTTCAGAATTTTCCATAGTTTGTTGTGATCCACACAGTCAAAGGCTTTGGCATAGTTAATGAAGCAGTTTTTTTTAATCCCCTTGCTTTTTCTATGATCCAATGGATGTTGGTGACAGGATCTCTGGTTCCTCTGCCTTTTCTAAATCCAGCGTGTACATCTGGAAGTTCTTGGTTCATGTACTACTGAAGATGAGCTTGAAGGATTTTGAGCATTACCTTGCTAGCATGTGAAATGAGCATAACTGACAATAGTTTGAACATCTTTTGGCATTGTCTTTCTTTGGGATTGAAATGAAAACTGACCTTTTCCAGTCCTGTGGCCACTGCTGAGTTCTGCAAATCTGCTGGCATACAGAGTGCAGCACTTTAACAGCATCATCTTTTAGGATTTGAAATAGCTCAGCTGGAATTCCATCACCTTCACTAACTTTGCTTGTAGTGATGCTTCCTAAGGCCCACTTGACTTCACACTCCAGGATATCTGGCTCTAGGTGAGTGACATCATTGCGGTTATCTGGGTCATTAAGATCTTTTCTTATAGTTCTTCTGTGAATTCTTGCCACCTCTTCTTAATCTCTTCTGCCTCTGTTAGGTCCTTTCTGTTTCAGTCCTTTATTGTGCCCATTTTTGCATAAAATGTTTCCTTGGTAGCTCCAATTTTCTTGAAAAGATCTCTAGTTTTTCCCATTCTATTGTTTTCCTCTATTTCTTTGCATTGTTCACTTAAGGCTTTCTTATCTCTCCTTGCTGTTCTCTAGAACTCTGCATTCAGTTGGCTATATCTTTCCCTTTCTCCTTTACCTTACATTTCTCTAAAATTTTCATCCACTGCTGGGAAATCAACTCCAAATATCTGTACCTCCATTAAGACTTCTCTCCTGAGCCCCAGACCATTACATCCAACTGCCAGCTGGACATTTCCATTTGAATGAACCTCTGGCACCAAAAGCTCAACAAATCCAAAACTAAACTGTCCTATATGAGTGACTTATTTTTTTCTCATTCTCTCGCACCTAAATAATTTCTTCATTTAAACATCAAGTGCTATTAATTAAGCCTCTAAACAGCTCTCAAATCTATGTATTAGGTTGATGCAAAAGTAACTGTAGTTTTTGCACTGTTGAAATTTACTGCTTGATTTTGGAATACATTCTTAATAATGTGAGTATGTTATCGTTTTAATCTGCATTTATGGCTTTTTCTTTTTGCTAATGACTTATTACTTGCTGTTTATTTTGTATTTATTTTAGACTACGGAAATGATGTTAGACAAAACACAAATTCAAGCAATTTTTTTTCCAATGCATTAACTTTATTTTTAAATGTTGTACTGTGCAGAAGAAAATTACTTTGGTTACACTGCAAAAGGATTTTAAAACTGATACTGATTGCCATTCATCCACAGAAGACTTTGTTAAAAGTTTTTTAAATGTTGCTGAAACATTTCTTTTAAAAAGCAACTTTCAATACTGTAAAATTTTACACAACACAGAAATAAACTTTTAAAATTTAGCCAGTATTCATGATAAATTAAGAAATAACTAAAGTCATTTTATACCAGCTTAAATCAAACTTTAGAATTCTTATTAAGTATAATACTTAACATTCTATACTTTTCTAGAAAGTTTTTAAAACTAACAAAAAACTATATTTGGCTAAAACAGAATCAGCCTATGTTTTAAAATTCAGGTTTCTATACGGCATTATATTCTTTATGTGTAAAAACAGCTTAAGACTCGATTTTCTGGCAGATTCTAAATGTAAGCTATTCTCACCAAAAGCAATTTGTTACTCCTTATTTGAACCATGATGAAATGATTTCACTTTTGCAATACCACAAATGCCCAAGTGGAGTTTATAAAAATTCATGTTACATAACTAAATTTCTTTTCTTCTTTGGGAGAAAGAAACACAAGTACTACAGAAATTTTGCAATAATATAGCATATATGATAGAAAATGCCCTGCTGCTGCTAAGTCGCTTCAGCCGTGTCCGACTCTGTGCGACCCCAGAGATGGCAGCCCATCAGGCTCCCCCGTCCCTGGGATTCTCCAGGCAAGAACACTGGAGTGGGCTGCCATTTCCTTCTCCTCAAGCAATTTTCTTACAAGTTCAAAATGGGTCGTAAAGCAGTGGGGACAAACTGTAACATCAACAGCGCATTTGGCCCAGGAACTGCTAATGAACATACAGTGCAGTGATGTTTCAACAAGAGCCTAAAGATGAGGACGGTGGCTGGCCATTGGAAGTTGACGACGACAACTGAGAGTCATCATCAAAGCTGATCCTCTTAAAACTACACGAGAAGCTGCCGAAGAATTCAACATCAATCACTCTACAGCTGTTCAGCATTTGAAGATTGGAAAGGTGAAAAAGCTCTTTAAGTGGACGCCTCATGAGCTGACCAAAAATCAAAAAAATGGTTATTTTGAAGTGCCATCTTCTCTCACTGTATCCAACAACAAGGAACCATTTCTTGATCAAATTGTGATGTGCAATGAAAAGAGGACTATATACAAGAACCAGCAATGGCCAGCTCAGTGGCTGGACTGAGATGCTCCAAAGCACTTCCCAAAGCCAACTCTGCACCAAAAAAAGGTCAAGGTCACTGTCTGGTGGTCTGCTGCCTGTCTGATCCACTACAGCTTTCTGAATCCTGATGAAACCATGACATCTGAGAAGTATGCTCAGCAAATCAATGAGATGCACTGAAAAACTGCCAATGCCTGCAGTCAGCACTGGTCAACAGAAAGGGCCCAATTCTCCACAGCAACACCTGACCGTACTTTGCACAACCAACACCAAAAGTTGAATAAAGTTTTGCCTCATCTGCCATATTCACCTGACCTCTCACCAACCAACTACCAAGCATCTCAACAATTTTCTGCAAGGGAAAAGCTTCCACAACCAGTAGGACCCAGAAAATGCTTTCCAAGAGTTCACAGAATCGCAAAGCATGGATTTTTTTATGCTACAGGAATAAACGAAACTTAATTCTCACTGGCAAAAAACTGTTGATTTTAATGGTTCCTATTTTGATTAATAAAGATTTGTTTGGGCCTAGTTATAAATAATAACTTAAAATTCACGGTCCAAAACCACAAGTATATTTGCACCAACCTAATATTTCCCTTCTTTTCAGTGGTCACTTCTCTAGTTCTAAACACTAGGCCAAATTCCTTGGTCTCATAGACAAGTATTATCACTCCAAACGTACAGCATCAAAATGCCCTGGTATTCCTCATCTTTATGTCCTCATCCATGCTACTGTCTCTGCTTAGAACTCTCCCACACTCCTCTCCCAACTCCATTCAGATGTCAACTTTCTCTTAAAAGCCAAGTCAGATCAAGTCTAGAGGAGTGCTTATCAAACCAAGTTCAAATTGTTTTTGAAGAAATATTATATGTTTATTCATCCAATAAGCACTGTATAGCAGATCACACCCTTTAAAATTTATTTTTAATTGGAGAATAACTGCTTTGCAATGTTGTGTTGGTTTCTGCAGTACAACAATGTGAATCAGCTGTAAGTATACATACATCCCCTCCCTCTTGAACCACATGACCCCATCCTAACCCTCTAGGTTGTCAGAGAGCACCAGGCTGAGGTCCCTGTGTTACAAAGCAACTTCCCACTNATGGTCATTTTGAAGTGCCATCTTCTCTCACTGTATCCAACAACAAGGAACCATTTCTTGATCAAATTGTGATGTGCAATGAAAAGAGGACTATATACAAGAACCAGCAATGGCCAGCTCAGTGGCTGGACTGAGATGCTCCAAAGCACTTCCCAAAGCCAACTCTGCACCAAAAAAAGGTCAAGGTCACTGTCTGGTGGTCTGCTGCCTGTCTGATCCACTACAGCTTTCTGAATCCTGATGAAACCATGACATCTGAGAAGTATGCTCAGCAAATCAATGAGATGCACTGAAAAACTGCCAATGCCTGCAGTCAGCACTGGTCAACAGAAAGGGCCCAATTCTCCACAGCAACACCTGACCGTACTTTGCACAACCAACACCAAAAGTTGAATAAAGTTTTGCCTCATCTGCCATATTCACCTGACCTCTCACCAACCAACTACCAAGCATCTCAACAATTTTCTGCAAGGGAAAAGCTTCCACAACCAGTAGGACCCAGAAAATGCTTTCCAAGAGTTCACAGAATCGCAAAGCATGGATTTTTTTATGCTACAGGAATAAACGAAACTTAATTCTCACTGGCAAAAAACTGTTGATTTTAATGGTTCCTATTTTGATTAATAAAGATTTGTTTGGGCCTAGTTATAAATAATAACTTAAAATTCACGGTCCAAAACCACAAGTATATTTGCACCAACCTAATATTTCCCTTCTTTTCAGTGGTCACTTCTCTAGTTCTAAACACTAGGCCAAATTCCTTGGTCTCATAGACAAGTATTATCACTCCAAACGTACAGCATCAAAATGCCCTGGTATTCCTCATCTTTATGTCCTCATCCATGCCACTGTCTCTGCTTAGAACTCTCCCACACTCCTCTCCCAACTCCATTCAGATGTCAACTTTCTCTTAAAAGCCAAGTCAGATCAAGTCTAGAGGAGTGCTTATCAAACCAAGTTCAAATTGTTTTTGAAGAAATATTATATGTTTATTCATCCAATAAGCACTGTATAGCAGATCACACCTTTTAAAATTTATTTTTAATTGGAGAATAACTGCTTTGCAATGTTGTGTTGGTTTCTGCAGTACAACAATGTGAATCAGCTGTAAGTATACATATATCCCCTCCCTCTTGAACCACATGACCCCATCCTAACCCTCTAGGTTGTCAGAGAGCACCAGGCTGAGGTCCCTGTGTTACAAAGCAACTTCCCACTAGCTAGTGGGAAGCTATTTCACATACGATAATGTATACGTTTCAATGCTACTCTCTCAATTCGTCTTCACCCACTGTGTCCGCAACTCTGTTGTCTATGTCTGCATCTCTATTCCTAGCCTACAAATAAGTTCATCAGTAGCATTTTTCTAGATGCCATATACATACGTTAAAATATGATACTTAAGTTCATCAGTAGCATTTTTCTAGATGCCATATATATGCATTAAAATATGATACTTGTTTTTCTCTTTCTGGCCTACAATGTTGGCCAGAGCCTCTGTTTAACAAGTTCTAGGTTCATCCACCTCAGTTCAACTGACTCAAATTCGTTCCTTTTAATGGCTGAATAATATTCCATTATATATATGGACCACAATTTCTTTGTCCATTCATCTTCAACAGACACCTAGGTTGCTTCCACATCCTGGCTATTGTAAATAGTGCTGCAATGAACTAATTTCTTCTTTTAATTCTAACTGAACTAATTGCTTCTTTTAACTTTCCTGTTATAGTGGTATTTTTAAAAGACAAGAATCTTCAGTTCAGTTCAGTCGCTCAGTCATGTCCAACTCTTTGCAACCCCATGAATNACCAGTTCTCTATAACTAGAATTCTCTAGTTATAGAGAATTTGGGGCTACTCTTACATGATGAGCTGCAATCCTGGCAATTCTTTTTTTATATATATATTTATTTACGTATTTATTTTGGCTGTGTTGCGTCTTGGCTGCAGCTCTCAGGATCTCTCACAGCAATGCATGGCCTCTCCAGCTGTGGCATGAGGGCTCCAGAGCATGCAGGCTCAGTAGTCTCGGCATACAGGCTTAGTTGCACCGAGGCACATGGGATCTTAGTTACTGGACTAATGATCAAATGCTCATCCCCTACATTGCAAGGTGGATTCCTAACCACTGGACCATCAGGGAAGTTCCCATCCTGTCAATTCTATAACCAAAACTGATCATGTACTTATTCCTTCCTTCTTAGTCCCAGTGGGACATAGCATTGCACAGCTTTAGAGTCAGGAAATGTGCATTGGCATGTCTTAATTCAGCTATGCCACATTAGGAAAGTCACCTAACTTTCCTAAGCCTCATGCTCAGTTTCCTTATCTATCAAATTGGGACAATTATCTTTCAAAAGGATGGGTGGATTAGAGATAATGTATTTAAAAGGACTGTATTTAAATTTTAAATGTATTTAAATTTATATTACCAAAGGACTACGTCTTGCACAAAATAAACATTCAATAAATGCTAACATGATTACTGGCCGTCTATTAACTCAAGTTTTCATTATGTCTCCCCTTTTCTTCTTGATTTGCCACCTCTGATTATTCTGAACCATTTTAGGCATGATTGATGTACCAATGTACTGATGTACTTGCTGTTGCTTAGTCATGAAGCTATGTCCAACTCTTGTGATCTCACGGACTGTAGCCCACCAGGATCCTCTGTCCATGAGATTTTACCAGCAAGAATACTGGAGTGGTTTGCCATTTCCTTCTCCAGGGAATCTTTCCAATCGAACCCAAGTCACCTGAACTGCAAGCGGATTCTTTACCACTGAGCCACCTGGGAAGCCCACTAATGTACAAGTCTACCTTAATTTTACTAATCACATCATTTTCCTGCTCAAAAACTAATTATTTCTTATAAAATAAAGCCCATGCCCCTTTGTTGACCATTTAAGGAACTCCATGATCTGGCTTCAAACTGTCCATCAGGGGCCACTACAAACTGCTACTTCAGCATACCCTACCAAAGGAATGACTACTCCAGGATACCATTCTTTCCTATCTACAACTGTGCAACATATCCTCTCCAACATATCCACCAAAGATCAAGTTCAAATGCCACATGCCTTGATGAAGTCTTCCCTGATACTCTCAAATGGAAGTGATCTGTCCCTCCCCTGAAATCACACAGCCTTTATTTGTACCATCAAAGGGATCTAAATAAATATTGGCTGGAGTCCTAATATATGAGACACTGATGGGTATTTTGGAAATAAAGGAAAGAAATCTCAAGGCATTTCCACTCTGTCTCTTCAGGTGCTCATTATTTAACTTGAGTTATAATTTTGTGGATCTCATCTCCAATGCTAGTTATAAACTCCTTGACGACAAACATCTACCCTCCAAAACCCCTACTCCTCCTTCAAGACTCAGTTCAAATGTGATCTCTACTAAGTCTTCCTCAATCATTGCCAAAAGGTATTTATTACCTTCTGGTAGTCCTATCCTCTCCATGGTCCTCAATGCTTGCTTAAGAATGAATGAAAACCAGATTTCTAAATATATCTTAAGTGAATGGATGCTAACTTTCCTAAAATAGAATACTACTAAACTAATTCATCATATTCTTTTCTTTCGTTTTTAACTGTTCTTTATTTCTATGTTCATGATAGGTTTGTTCTTATCCAACTACTGCCTCTACTGTGAGTTTTCTAAAGCATAGCTGGAACCATATTCAGAGACGTATGGTCTTTGAACAAACAGAGCTATCTGACTCACATGAAATGAAAGACCACTAATCAATTCACTGTTAGTATAATATGCTAAGAGGCTTTCCAGGTGGCACTAGTAGTAAAGAGTCTACTTGCCAATGCAGGAGACATAAAAGACACAGTTTCCTCTCCTGTGTCAGGAAGATCCCCTCGAGGGCATGGCAACCCACTCTGGTATTTTTGCCTGCAGAGTCTCATGGACAGAGAAGCCTGACAGGCTACAGTCTATAGGGTCACAAAGAGTCACACAGGACTGAAGCAACTTAGCATACACACAGCACTTGACATGCTATAAGACCAAAGTTGTCAAAGTTTTTATTTTATCAAGTTCCAAAGTACATCTGCTACCCACTACCATCTCTATCTGAAGAAATAAAAGTTTTCCCTCATTTGTCTGCATGTGGGCATGCTAAGTCGTTTCAGCAGAGTCCGACTCTTTGTAACCCTGTGGACTGCGGCCAGCCAGGCTCCTCTGTCCATGGGATTCTGCAGGCAAGAATATTGCTGGAATGGGTTGCTATGCCCTCCTCCAAGGGGTCTTCCCGACCCAGGATTCGAACATGCGACTCTAAGTCTTCTGCATTGGCAGGCGCGTTCTTTATCACTAGGCCCCTTGGGAAGTCCACAAACGACTCTACCTATAGAATAAATAAGCTACAAGGATAAGGGCTTCCCAGGTGGCCGCAGTGGAAAAGAATCCGACTGCCAAATACAGGAGATGCGGCCGATGCAGGTTTGATCCCTGAATCGAAAGATCCCCTGGAGGAGGAAACGGCAATCCACTCCAGTATTCTTGCCGGTAAAATCCCACGCAGAGAGGAGCCTGGTGGTCTATAGTCCTTGGGGTCGCAGAGTAAGACACAGCGAAGCGCACACAAGGATATACTGTACAGCACTGGGACTACAGCCAATACTTTATAATATCTCTAAATGCAATATAATCTATAAAAATTGTAAAGCACTATGTTGTACTTTTGAAACTAATAATGTAAATCAACTATACCTCAATTTTTTTTTTTTTTTAAGTTCTCTAAATTACGTCTACATTGAAAGAGAAATGTGAGCTCTGGGGTTTCTCTACGGACTTCATTATTGTTCCTTGTTGGCCGGTTTTCGGGAACTTTTGGTTAACTATTCAATTTACATATGGCAGAGCCAGTTATACATTCAAGGGTACTCAAAGTTAATACAGAACGATTACTAAGCCCACTCTCACCCCTCAAGACGACAACACAACTGTCCTCTAAAGTCTGACTACAAATCTCTCCTCTTCACAAGTATTCTCCATGCAAGGGACGTTCTGTGTGAGTACTTCTTGTCTTTACGTGTGAAATCTTTCCAAGAGATAAGTACTTATTAAAGTTTCAGAGGAAACTGGAGAACGCTGCAGTCTTCAACCGAATGAGTGTCACACCTGGGTGGCATGACCCCCGTTAGAAAAGGGACCTAGGAGCAGGAATTTGGAAATCAGAAAACAATGTGACCCGCTGAGTTACCGACACTACTCTCAAACAAGCTGTCCGAGACCCCTTTCGAAACACCACTTGCAGTAAACCTGACACTCACGATCCTTTTCAAGGCCCCCAGCGGACCCGGGGGGACTGGTGGCAGGGTGGGGAGAAGCAAAGCCAAGTAGAGCAGCCAACTCAACCAGAGACGACGCGGGGCCTCAAGTAACTCAGGGAAATGAGGAGGGGGTGGGGGAGCTCCCGCCACCCTCCGCAGACGCGGCGCCCACACCCAGGCTGAGAGGACAGTGTGCGATGAATTAAAGCGGCAATCGGCACAAACAAAAGTCGAGGCACGCCTAACGATTTTTTTCTTTTTTGTAAGGGTCCCCAAGTCGAAAAACGGTCGGAATCACGTCGCGAAGACGTACCTCGGCGCTCGGGTGCTTGAAAGTGTCTAAAAATAGCAGCTCCATCGCCGAGTCCACCGCCATGTTTGCCGCGGGCGGGGGAAGGGGGAGGACTTCCGGGGCAGCCCTCCAAGCTCGGCGACAGCGGCTGAGGAGAGGGAGAGACGA
>SJYW01041334.1:434495-448197 GCA_006410735.1 Raphicerus campestris
GCACCGAGGCACATGGGATCTTAGTTACTGGACTAATGATCAAATGCTCACCCCCTACATTGCAAGGTGGATTCCTAACCACTGGACCATCAGGGAAGTTCCCATCCTGTCAATTCTATAACCAAAACTGATCATGTACTTATTCCTTCCTTCTTAGTCCCAGTGGGACATAGCATTGCACAGCTTTAGAGTCAGGAAATGTGCATTGGCATGTCTTAATTCAGCTATGCCACATTAGGAAAGTCACCTAACTTTCCTAAGCCTCATGCTCAGTTTCCTTATCTATCAAATTGGGACAATTATCTTTCAAAAGGATGGGTGGATTAGAGATAATGTATTTAAAAGGACTGTATTTAAATTTTAAATGTATTTAAATTTATATTACCAAAGGACTACGTCTTGCACAAAATAAACATTCAATAAATGCTAACATGATTACTGGCCGTCTATTAACTCAAGTTTTCATTATGTCTCCCCTTTTCTTCTTGATTTGCCACCTCTGATTACTCTGAACCATTTTAGGCATGATTGATGTACCAATGTACTGATGTACTTGCTGTTGCTTAGTCATGAAGCTGTGTCCCACTCTTTTGTGATCTCACGGACTGTAGCCCACCAGGATCCTCTGTCCATGAGATTTTACCAGCAAGAATACTGGAGTGGTTTGCCATTTCCTTCTCCAGGGAATCTTTCCAATCGAACCCAAGTCACCTGAACTGCAAGCGGATTCTTTACCACTGAGCCACCTGGGAAGCCCACTAATGTACAAGTCTACCTTAATTTTACTAATCACATCATTTTCCTGCTCAAAAACTAATTATTTCTTATAAAATAAAGCCCATGCCCCTTTGCTGACCATTTAAGGAACTCCATGATCTGGCTTCAAACTGTCCATCAGGGGCCACTACAAACTGTTACTTCAGCATACCCTTCCAAAGGAATGACTACTCCAGGATACCCTTCTTTCCTATCTACAACTGTGCAACATATCCTCTCCAACATATCCACCAAAGATCAAGTTCAAATGCCACATGCCTTGATGAAGTCTTCCCTGATACTCTCAAATGGAAGTGATCTGTCCCTCCCCTGAAATCACACAGCCTTTATTTGTACCATCAAAGGGATCTAAATAAATATTGGCTGGAGTCCTAATATATGAGACACTGATGGGTATTTTGGAAATAAAGGAAAGAAATCTCAAGGCATTTCCACTCTGTCTCTTCAGGTGCTCATTATTTAACTTGAGTTATAATTTTGTGGATCTCATCTCCAATGCTAGTTATAAACTCCTTGAGGACAAACATCTACCCTCCAAAACCCCTACTCCTCCTTCAAGACTCAGTTCAAATGTGATCTCTACTAAGTCTTCCTCAATCATTGCCAAAAGGTATTTATTACCTTCTGGTAGTCCTATCCTCTCCATGGTCCTCAATGCTTGCTTAAGAATGAATGAAAACCAGATTTCTAAATATATCTTAAGTGAATGGATGCTAACTTTCCTAAAATAGAATACTACTAAACTAATTCATCATATTCTTTTCTTTCGTTTTTAACTGTTCTTTATTTCTATGTTCATGATAGGTTTGTTCTTATCCAACTACTGCCTCTACTGTGAGTTTTCTAAAGCATAGCTGGAACCATATTCAGAGACGTATGGTCTTTGAACAAACAGAGCTATCTGACTCACATGAAATGAAAGACCACTAATCAATTCACTGTTAGTATAATATGCTAAGAGGCTTTCCAGGTGGCACTAGTAGTAAAGAGTCTACTTGCCAATGCAGGAGACATAAAAGACACAGTTTCCTCTCCTGTGTCAGGAAGATCCCCTCGAGGGCATGGCAACCCACTCTGGTATTTTTGCCTGCAGAGTCTCATGGACAGAGAAGCCTGACAGGCTACAGTCTATAGGGTCACAAAGAGTCACACAGGACTGAAGCAACTTAGCATACACACAGCACTTGACATGCTATAAGACCAAAGTTGTCAAAGTTTTTATTTTATCAAGTTCCAAAGTACATCTGCTACCCACTACCATCTCTATCTGAAGAAATAAAAGTTTTCCCTCATTTGTCTGCATGTGGGCATGCTAAGTCGTTTCAGCAGAGTCCGACTCTTTGTAACCCTGTGGACTGCGGCCAGCCAGGCTCCTATGTCCATGGGATTCTGCAGGCAAGAATACTGCTGGAATGGGTTGCTATGCCCTCCTCCAAGGGGTCTTCCCGACCCAGTATTCGAACATGCGACTCTTAGGTCTTCTGCATTGGCAGGCGCGTTCTTTATCACTAGGCCCCCTGGGAAGTCCACAAACGACTCTACCTATAGAATAAATAAGCTACAAGGATAAGGGCTTCCCAGGTGGCCGCAGTGGAAAAGNAGGCAAGAATATTGCTGGAATGGGTTGCTATGCCCTCCTCCAAGGGGTCTTCCCGACCCAGGATTCGAACATGCGACTCTAAGTCTTCTGCATTGGCAGGCGCGTTCTTTATCACTAGGCCCCTTGGGAAGTCCACAAACGACTCTACCTATAGAATAAATAAGCTACAAGGATAAGGGCTTCCCAGGTGGCCGCAGTGGAAAAGAATCCGACTGCCAAATACAGGAGATGCGGCCGATGCAGGTTTGATCCCTGAATCGAAAGATCCCCTGGAGGAGGAAACGGCAATCCACTCCAGTATTCTTGCCGGTAAAATCCCACGCAGAGAGGAGCCTGGTGGTCTATAGTCCTTGGGGTCGCAGAGTAAGACACAGCGAAGCGCACACAAGGATATACTGTACAGCACTGGGACTACAGCCAATACTTTATAATATCTCTAAATGCAATATAATCTATAAAAATTGTAAAGCACTATGTTGTACTTTTGAAACTAATAATGTAAATCAACTATACCTCAATTTTTTTTTTTTTTTAAGTTCTCTAAATTACGTCTACATTGAAAGAGAAATGTGAGCTCTGGGGTTTCTCTACGGACTTCATTATTGTTCCTTGTTGGCCGGTTTTCGGGAACTTTTGGTTAACTATTCAATTTACATATGGCAGAGCCAGTTATACATTCAAGGGTACTCAAAGTTAATACAGAACGATTACTAAGCCCACTCTCACCCCTCAAGACGACAACACAACTGTCCTCTACAGTCTGACTACAAATCTCTCCTCTTCACAAGTATTCTCCATGCAAGGGACGTTCTGTGTGAGTACTTCTTGTCTTTACGTGTGAAATCTTTCCAAGAGATAAGTACTTATTAAAGTTTCAGAGGAAACTGGAGAACGCTGCAGTCTTCAACCGAATGAGTGTCACACCTGGGTGGCATGACCCCCGTTAGAAAAGGGACCTAGGAGCAGGAATTTGGAAATCAGAAAACAATGTGACCCGCTGAGTTACCGACACTACTCTCAAACAAGCTGTCCGAGACCCCTTTCGAAACACCACTTGCAGTAAACCTGACACTCAGGATCCTTTTCAAGGCCCCCAGCGGACCCGGGGGGACTGGTGGCAGGGTGGGGAGAAGCAAAGCCAAGTAGAGCAGCCAACTCAACCAGAGACGACGCGGGGCCTCAAGTAACTCAGGGAAATGAGGAGGGGGTGGGGGAGCTCCCGCCACCCTCCGCAGACGCGGCGCCCACACCCAGGCTGAGAGGACAGTGTGCGATGAATTAAAGCGGCAATCGGCACAAACAAAAGTCGAGGCACGCCTAACGATTTTTTTCTTTTTTGTAAGGGTCCCCAAGTCGAAAAACGGTCGGAATCACGTCGCGAAGACGTACCTCGGCGCTCGGGTGCTTGAAAGTGTCTAAAAATAGCAGCTCCATCGCCGAGTCCACCGCCATGTTTGCCGCGGGCGGGGGAAGGGGGAGGACTTCCGGGGCAGCCCTCCAAGCTCGGCGACAGCGGCTGAGGAGAGGGAGAGACGACGGCACTTCCGGTGA
The DNA here is from genome assembly GCA_006410735.1 of Raphicerus campestris. Lineage (NCBI taxonomy): Eukaryota > Metazoa > Chordata > Mammalia > Artiodactyla > Bovidae > Raphicerus > Raphicerus campestris. Next base: position 438,424 of record SJYW01041334.1, read on the forward strand.
CCAGAGCGCTGGCGCCGGAAGCCTGGACCTATCGCTACGCGTCGCGCTGCCGGAAGTCGCCCGCCCAGCCTTCTCCAGGGCGGCAGGGAGCGCTCTCCGTGCGCCGAGAGACGTTGAGGGGGGAGGGGTGGGCGGGGAGAGTACTACGGAGTCTCCGGTGGTCCAAACCGCGTCGTCCTACCGCGTTTCAGAGCCACGACGGCCTCGGGGTGGCCGAGTGCCGAGCGGGCTTAGCAGAGGCCGAGGAAAGTTAGGGAGCCTTGCCAAGTCAGGATACCCGGTCCCGGTGAACCGCCAGCAAGTAACTTTTCCAGGGCTGGCAGGAACAAGGTGCAGTCAGCGCGGGTGAAAACTAAGACATTTTTCTTTTTAAAGATGAAACTGTTTCAAAACGAAGAGGGTTTTTGTTTTTGTTTTCTCATCTGGAAAACTGCCCGTTGTCAATCATCATACCTAATCCACTGGCTTATTGTGGAATTAAAAAAATATAAATTTCAAAAAATTGTAAAACGTGAAATGCCATGAGCGGTTACCACGTAGAGTGAAAAGGAAGACTCCCTGGCTCCCTGTTGATGAACACTGCAGCGACTGGAACTGTTCATAGTCTACGGTGGTGCCACTGCTGGATAGAGCAATTAGGAATTATGCAGTAAAGTCACTCGTGCCCACCCCACTTCTAGTTTCCCAGGTGGCTCAGTGGTAAAGAATCCACCTATCAACGGAGGAAACGCCGGAGACTCCGGTTAGACCCCTGGGTCAGGAAGATCCTCTGGAACAGGAAATGGCAACCCACTCCAGTATTCTTGCCTGGAAAAGTTCTATGGACAGAGGAACCTGGTAGGCTGCAGTCCATCCGTGGCGAAGAGTCCGAGACCGAGCATGCATACCCACACACCCCACTTTTAGGAAACTTCTTGCACATGTGCCCAGAGAAATACCTACAGATACAAGAGTACTCATGGCAACACTTTCTAGTTTTAAAAAACTGTAAACTTAATTGTGACTAATATGAAATAATCAAAAAGAAAAAATCAGTAAACTGTTATATTTATGCCATGGATTATATAAAGCACAAAGAATGCTATAGGGCTGCTGCTAAGTCGCTTCAGTAATGTCCTGACTCTGTGCAACCCCATAGACAGCAGCCCACCAGGCTCCTCTGTTCCTGGGATTCTCCAGGCAAGAACACTGGAGTGGGTTGCCATTTCCTACTCCAATGCATGCATGCACGCTAAGTCGCTTCAGCTGTGTCTGACTCTGGGTGACCCTATGGACAGCAGCCCACCAGGCTCCTCTGTCCACGGGATTCTCTAGGCAAGAATACTGGCGTGGCTTGCCACTTCCTTCTCCAGAAAGAATGCTGTATTTAATGCTTTATCCAGTGCTGTATGTACTAACATAGATAATCTAAAAAATGGTTAAGCAAATACCCATTTACATGTAGAAAATAGTTCTAAACATACAAAATAAATTTTTAGGAGCATATATATGTTACAAAATTAAAAAGAAAAGCACTGGAACGATAAACACTAAAATTTCAAGATAGCGGTGAACCACAGAGAGATGTAATTGATGAACTTCATAAGCTTTGATATTTTTATTTTTTAGGCTGGTGTTTTTTCGTGTGTCTTGTCTGAAATATTTAACAAGAAATTATTTTTTAAAATTTTTAAAGTAAATCTCCTATCCACTCCCTCAGCCATCCAGTTTCTGCCGTTAGCTAACAGTTTATCTCTTTTACTATTTGTTTTTTTCAGAGTCAATTGTTGCATTTATATGTATTACTTTTATATGTCCATCANGAAATTATTTTTTAAAATTTTTAAAGTAAATCTCCTATCCACTCCCTCAGCCATCCAGTTTCTGCCGTTAGCTAACAGTTTATCTCTTTTACTATTTGTTTTTTTCAGAGTCAATTGTTGCATTTATATGTATTACTTTTATATGTCCATCAACTCCTCTCTAAGCTCTGCTTTAATTATAACTAATATATTAATTGGGCTACCCTGTGGCTCAGACGGTAAAGCGTCTACCTTCAATGCAGGATACACGGGTTTGATCCCTGGGTTGGGAAGATCCCCTGAAGAAGGAAATGGCTACCCACTCCAGTATTCTTGCCTGGAAAATTCCAAGGACTGAGGAGACTAGTAAGCTACAGTCCATGGAGTCACAAAGAGTCAGACAAGACTGAGCAACTTCACTTTCACTAATATATTACTTTGCCGACAAAAATCCACCTACTCAAAGCTACGGCTTTTCCAGTAGTCATGTATGGATGTGAGAATTGGACCAGAGAAAGCTGAGCACTGAAGAATTGATGCTTTTGAACTGTGAAGTTGGAGAAGACTTGAGAGTCCCTTGGACTGCAAACCAGTCAGTCCTAAAGGAAACCAGTCCCAAATATTCATTGGAAGGACTGATGCTGAAGCTGAAACTCCAATACTTTGGNCAAATTTGCCTGTTACTCCAGGTGTTTCTTGACTTCCTACTTTAGCATTCCAGTCCCCTATAATTAAAAGGACATTTTTTAAAATGCAAGAAACATAATTATTTTCGCCTCCAGGGAGGGGAACTTGATGACCAAGAAATAGAACTTATTTCCTAATAAAAAATAAAATTTTTCAAGATGAATACGAATTGAGGAGTGTAAAAAAACAGGTATAAACAACTCTTTTGAGAACTTTTGTTTCATAGGACAAAGAAATGAGGTAATTGTTGGAGGGGAAAAAAGGAATCAAAGAGTATTTTTAGGATGGAGTATAATATGAAGCAGTGGAGAAACACTGATGATGAAGAGAGAAGGGACAATGTATTGCATGGATGGGAGGGATGGTATCTAGTAGCCAAGTAGAAAGCGACCTTTGTTATTAATAGAATACCTGCTCCCTGGGAACCAGGGGCAAAAAGGAGTCCAAGGGCTCACAACAGATGGGAGTAATAGTTTAGTATGCGGAAGCAAGAGAGTTCCTTTTTTATGATTTTTACTGTCTCGGTGTGATCATCTGCTACAACTGAGAGAGCATGAAAGATATATAGGAGGTCAAAACAGTGAGATATATTAGCCAGACTTCTGGGAGAGCCCAGAATCCCTGATTGGCTATCCATCACTTCTCACAGTGTGAAGAATCCCAAATTCACAGTTTTGCTTGCTCACTCTTTCACCTTGACCGGCTTTGACAATTCAACAATTCCCATCTAGATATGGCTCCCTTAATCCAGAGGTGTTTTACATCTCTGTGCCCTTGCTTACATGTTTTCCTCCACTTTCAATATGACTTTCAAAAACCTGTGTACAGTTACAATAGCATCTAAAAGAATGAAATACCTAACGAATAAATTTTACCAATGAGGTGACTAGCTTGTACAATGGAAGATACAGAATATTGCTGAAAAAACTAAAGAGGACTTAAATAACTGAAAAAACATTCCGTGTTCATGGATTGGAAGACTTAATATTGTTAAGATGACATTACCCAAAGCAATCTAGAAATTCAATGCAATCCCTATCAAAGTCTAACAGGCTTTTTTCTCCTAAAGTGGAAAATCTGCTCCCCAAATTTATATGGAATTGCAAGGGGTACCAAACAGACAAAACAGTCTTCGGAAAAAAGAGCCAGTTTTGAAGATATTCACTCCCTTATGTTAAAACTTACTGCAAAACTAGAGTAATTATAAATGTGGTAATGGCATAATGATAAACATATAGACCAATGGAATAGAAGTGAAGAATTGAGTCAGAAATGAAAAGATGCTCAACATCACTAACTTTTAAAGTAATAGAAATCAAAACTACAGTGAGGTACCACTTTACAACAGTCACAATGGCCGTGATTAAGAAGTAACAAATGCTGGCGAGGGTGTGGAGAAAAGAGAATCCTATTACACTGTTCATGGGAATGTAAATTAGTGTAGCCACTGTGGAAAACAGGATGGAGGTTCCTCAAAAAACTAAAAATAAAGTTGCCATATGATCCGGGAATCCCACTCTTGAGCATATACCCAGACAAAACTAATACGATGCAAAAAGATACATGCACCCCTATGTTCACAGCAGTGCTGTGTCCAACAAACAGGCAGAATATTGCTTAGTTTCCAAGTTGTGTCTGACTGTTTTTGCAACCCCATGGACTGTAGCCTGCCAGGCTCCTCTGTCCATGGGGTTTCCAAGCAAGAGTAATGAGAGGATCTTACCGATCCATGGACTGAACGTGTGTCTCCTACACTGGCTGGCAGGTTCTTTGCCACTGAGCCACTGTGGAAGCCCAGTGTGGAATGTTACTCATCCATAAAAAAGAGTGAAGTAATGCCATTTGCTAAAACATTGCTGGACCTAAGAACTGTCACACTAAGTCAGAAAGAGAAAAATACCATGTCACTTACATGTGGAATCNATATGGAATTGCAAGGGGTACCAAACAGACAAAACAGTCTTCGGAAAAAAGAGCCAGTTTTGAAGATATTCACTCCCTTATGTTAAAACTTACTGCAAAACTAGAGTAATTATAAATGTGGTAATGGCATAATGATAAACATATAGACCAATGGAATAGAATTGAAGAATTGAGTCAGAAATGAAAAGATGCTCAACATCACTAACTTTTAAAGTAATAGAAATCAAAACTACAGTGAGGTACCACTTTACAACAGTCACAATGGCCGTGATTAAGAAGTAACAAATGCTGGCGAGGGTGTGGAGAAAAGAGAATCCTATTACACTGTTCATGGGAATGTAAATTAGTGTAGCCACTGTGGAAAACAGGATGGAGGTTCCTCAAAAAACTAAAAATAAAGTTGCCATATGATCCGGGAATCCCACTCTTGAGCATATACCCAGACAAAACTAATACGATGCAAAAAGATACATGCACCCCTATGTTCACAGCAGTGCTGTGTCCAACAAGCAGGCAGAATATTGCTTAGTTTCCAAGTTGTGTCTGACTGTTTTTGCAACCCCATGGACTGTAGCCTGCCAGGCTCCTCTGTCCATGGGGTTTCCAAGCAAGAGTAATGAGAGGATCTTACCGATCCATGGACTGAACGTGTGTCTCCTACACTGGCTGGCAGGTTCTTTGCCACTGAGCCACTGTGGAAGCCCAGTGTGGAATGTTACTCATCCATAAAAAAGATTGAAGTAATGCCATTTGCTAAAACATTGCTGGACCTAAGAACTGTCACACTAAGTCAGAAAGAGAAAAATACCATGTCACTTACATGTGGAATCTAAAATATGACACAAATAAATATATCTACAAAAAAAAAAAAAAAAGATTCCCTGATATAGAGAAAAGAGTTGTGATTGCCGAAGGGGAGGTAGAGGAGGAAAGGATTGGAATTTGAGGTTTAACAGAGGTAACTGTGTGCCACACAGCTCCCCGACTCCTCAGACTTGATTTTTTTTTAATCTGTACTTTGGAGTATATTCAACAGACTAAGTTCTAGATCCCAACCGGCTTTAGCCTTTATTTCTTCATAGGTTAGTGTCCTCCTTTTAGCCTATGAGCTTCTTCCAAGGTAGTGATAATACGCTAAGTACTCAAACATGTTTATTGAATGAATTGATTTTTTTTCTCTATTTCAAATCACACATAAAATTAGGTATTATGCCTGTTTTATATATCAAATGCTTGGGTTTTACTTTTCTTTTTCTTTCATTTTTATCTCTTTTGGTTATCAGATTTAGAAACTTGTCTGGTTTCTACCTGTAAATAGCCCACAACAGCTATTGTTGTATGACCCGCCACAGTGTCTTTCCTTCTTTGATTTTCACCACCCTGCTGTGAAAGGAGCCATCTGAAGGAAAACAGGAATTGCCTCTAACGTGAAAAGCAATTTATGCGAATCTGAACGCCTGCCAGAGACAACGGGACAAAAAGGCAGAGATGGTGGGAGAGAGCCCGGCAGCCTACAAGGGCATGTTTGGTAACAGGGGAGCTCTTTTCCAAGGTTTTGGACATGCATATCAGTACACAGAGCCGGGGAGAACGGGAGTGAACTGTCAAAGCTTTTCAGCCTCTCCAGAGATCGAGGATGTGGAGAACAACCAGTTTGGCAGTCTGGCAAACTGCCAACTGCACAACATCCGTCAGCCAGTAGAAACACAAAAGGCTTTCATTTTCCTCCCTCTCTGGGCACCCTGATTAAAAGTAACAGCTGCTGCCCTTTCTCCACGAGACTTTATCATGATAATTCCCTACTGCCAGAGGCTTGCTGTGAAACTTCCACCTCGTTTCTCAAAATGTGCTCTGGCGATTACCTAAAGATTTGAGAAGCACGGATTGCAAACTGCTGCCTACACACACTGTCTCCGAATAAGCACGCCCACTAGTGCCTGTCGTTCAGAAAGATTCCGTGACCCCAGCTCTTCTCCGATGCTTTTCCGACCCCATGAAGGCATAACATTCTGGGATCCTGTCTATTCTGAAAACAGGCAAATAGCCAAAACTCTGTGGTTCGGTTGCACAGAGCTGGCATTGTGTAGACCATAAGCCTTACATACGGCACTTTTTTTTTTCCTTTTTTGTAATTGCTGTACTGTATTCAGCAAATCCAAAATCTCTCAAAGCATGTTTCCTCAAGAAACCCCATGGAACAAGGTTCCTGTGATCAAAAAGAATCTGGGAAATCCTGTATGCCCTAGTCCCCGCTTGCAGCTTTACCATGTGTGTTAGAAGCTGTGAGATAAACGTAGAAAAGAAATTTCTCTAACTTTCAAACTTAACTACTTATCAGGGCTTGCCTGACAGCTCATTTGGTAAAGAATCTGCCTGCAATGCAGGAGACTCTGGTTGGATTCCTGGGTTGGGTCCCCTGGAGAAGGGAAAGACTACCCACTCCAGCATTCTGGCCTGGAGAATTCCATGGTCTGTGTAGTCCATAGAGTTGCAAAGAGTTGGACACAACTGAGCGACTTTCACTTCACTCACCAGCCCTTGCAGTTTAATCCAAACTTGCTCTTAACAACTTTAGGTTTATTTCAGAGGAATTTGTTGTATATGTAGCTCTAGATTTGATGTGTTTGTGGAAGGAGGTGAGTTCAGGACCCTATTACTGTAAGTCGTCATCTTGAACTAGAACCTTAACATCTTTCATTATTTCTGTAAAAAAGTACAGAAATAATGGACATGATTATTAAATGTCCATTTATTAAAAGGACATCAGCCTTATGGGCTGCTCTTTCTTTTAGCAATTAAGCGAGGGCATAAGTACAATGTGAGGTGAATTTGAAGATGACTGGTTGAATGAATTGACTTGGCTAGAAACTTGCTTTTATATAAAAACTTTATGCTAATCAATGAGCCGGTGTTACTTAGATTCCTCTCTCCCTCCCCTCTTCCCTTCCTCCTTCTGTCTCCTTCTCTCCCTGGAGCCTCTTATGTTTCCACATCAGAGATTCCACCCCTATCTACACCTTCCTCGGATTGTGCAGTGGCCGTAACCTGTTCTCTGAGCTCCAGCTGACTTGGCCAAGGATAGTCACAAGGCATGAGGTGGGTTGCGGGGAGTCATCAGTTGGCAGCAACCTCTGACTTACGTGGCCTGACTCCAAAGGTGAGAGACTTGAGCGTAACTCCCAGATAGTAATCAACAGAAGGGCTCAAACTCATGGAGTGGCACGGAGTCAAGTTCATGACAAAGGACTAAACTAGAGTGAGAGCTGATCAGCTCTGCTGAGGCCCTAGAGCTGCTTTAAGTCCAGAAGCAGATTCACTGAGAAGAGGACCAGCCATGTCTCTAATTTTTCTTACTATAATCCCTTTGAATTTAAATAGCTTTTTTTTTAATACTTTATTCTACGTTACAATACTGTATTGGTTTTGCCATACATTGACATGAATCAGCCACAGGTATACACGATCTCCCAGTGCCGAAATAGATTAAGTGGGTCTCTGTTTCTTGCAATCAAACAATTCTAAATGTAAACAACTTCTCTAAAAGTGTTCTTCTAAGTTTGGTAGGACATATGCAGCAAAATAAAACATGGTCATGACCTTCAATTAATTCCTAATAGAGTTTTAGAAATAAGAAACAAATAGTAGAAAGATGACTTTATAAAGCTGTAGAGTATGGTATAAAGAGATCACATGAGTTCTTGAGATTTGAGGCTCAGGGTTTTGACAGGAAAGAGACAAAACATTCAAAAGATTAATTCATGGGTGTTTAGTAATAAACTGAAAAGGTAAAGAGTGTTTGAAACCTTTGGGTAATGAATGTGATCATTATATGGATTGTGGTGATAGTTGCAGTGTACATTGTCAAAAATTAGTAAATTGTACAGAAACATGGACGGACCTAGAGATGGTCATACTGAGTAAAGTAAGTCAGACAATATGATACTGCTTATAAGCGGAATCTAAAAAGAAATGCAAATAAATTTACTTACAAGACAGACTCACAGACTTAGAGAAGGAACTTATGGTTACCGGGGGTAGGGGGAGGGGAAGGATAGGGAGAAGGGATAGTTAGGGGTTGGGATGGACATATATACAGTGCTATATTTAAAATGGATTACCAACAGGGACCTACTGTTAGAACTCTGCTCAATGTTATGTGGCAGTCTGGATGGGAGGGAAGTTTGCGGAAGAATGGATACATATATATGTATGGCTAAGTCCCTTCACTGTTCACCTGAATCTATCACAACAGTGTTTGTTAATCGGCTGTACCCCAATACAAAATAAAAAGTTTAAATAATAACAATAAAATAATGGGCTTCCCAGGTAGCTCAAATGGTAGAGAATCTGCAATACTGAAGACGTGGGTTCAATCCCTGGGTCAGGAAGATCCCTGGAGAAGGGCATGGCAACTCACTCCAGTATTCTTGCCTGGAGAATCCCATGGACAGAGGAGCCTGGTGGGCTACAGTCCAGTGGTTATCCATTTTGTTTTTAAACAAAGACCTAATGTATAGCACAGGGAACTCTGTTCAATATTATGTAACAACCTAAATGGGAGAAGAATTTTAAAAATAATAGATACATGTATATGTATCAGTGAATCACTTTGCTGTACACCTGAAACTTTCACAACATTGCTAATCAACTACACTCCAATACAGAATTAAAAGTTAAGATAAGTAAATACAGTGGCCAAAAAATTCAACAAATTGCACACCTTAAATATATCCAGTTTATTGAATGTATTATGGCTCCATAAAGCAAAAAAAGAAAAAAGAATTTAATGAAAGAACTATTTACACAGATATAAGCAAAATCAAGGGTAAAACACTCATGGGCAAACAGCCCTGAGCTGTTAATTACAGCCCCAGGGCTAAGGAAGCAAGGGAAAGAGACTTCAGGGCTGTAGTCATAAACTTGAGGCCAGCAGTCTACAAACTATTAATATTGTTACCATCCAAGGAGGTAAGTATATTAATAGAAGCTTCCCAGTTGACACTAGGGTTAGTGCGGCTGCCTCCAATGAGGGAGACCCGGGTTCAGTCCCTGGGTCGGGAGGATCCCCTGGAGAAGGAAATGGCAATCCATGCCAGTATTCTTGCCTGGAGAATCCCATGGACAGAGAAGCCTAGTAGGTTTTAGTCCACAGGGTTGCAAAGAGTCGGACACGACTGAGTGACTTCACCTCAACCTCACCTCAATGCAGGAGACGTTGGATCCCTGGAGGAGGTATGACAACCGCTCCAGTATTCCTGCCTGGAGATCCCCACAGACAAAGGAGCCTGGTTGGCGGGTTACAGCCCATAGAGTCTTAAAGAGTCAGATCCGACTGCAGCGACTTAGCGTGCACGTGTGCACACACACACACACACACACACAC
>SJYW01041334.1:448374-459501 GCA_006410735.1 Raphicerus campestris
GTTTTTTTTGTTTTTTTTTTTTTTTTTTTTTTTCAGTTGTTGACCAGTTGTGGGTGGTGTTTTTTTTAAAAGATCATTCACCACTGATAAGTTTGAGAAATACTGATCTGGAGGAATCCAACTTCTGAAAAAAAAACTTCAGCTTTCCCTCGCTTCAGGAGAGAGCTAGGGAACATGCATTCAGCAGTCTCTCTTTTCTCCCACACTCTGATCTTTGTTTCTCCCTTGGACCAAAGCCAATTAGAAGCCAGAGGGCAGAAAGGTCCACGTAATAAAGCGGGCAGCCAGCCAGGTCACAGAGCAGGGCAGAGAAGGGCAGAAAATGGGTCTGCAGCAGCAAACAGAAAAATCAGCGGTGCTGTGGGCCGGGACACTCATTCGCCGTGTGATCTTGGGAGAGTTACTCCATCTCAGTGATCTTCAGTACCCAGGCCCCACCATGTCATAAAATGGAGATTCTTCGATGGCACCCCACTCCAGTACTCTTGCCTGGAAAATCCCATGGACGGAGAAGCCTGGTAGACTGCAGTCCATGGGGTCGCGAAGAGTCAGACACAACTGAGTGACTTCCCTTTCACTTTTCACTTTCATGCACTGGAGAAGGAAATGGCAGCCCACTCCAGTATTCTTGCCTGGAGAATCCCAGGGACAGCGGAGCCTGGTGGGCTGCCGTCTATGGGGTCGCACAGAGCCGGACACGGCTGAAGCGACTTAGTAGTAGTGGTAGTAGACCACCAACCACTTGCTCCACCACTCTTCATTCACTTGCTTAATCCAGAGACCGGGTAGCCCCTCAGATGCCCCCGAGTCAGTCCTGAGCCTCTCACCCCCATGATGACAGTCACACGTGGCCCCTCCTTTCCTTATGCCGGGCCTGAGCTGAGCTCTTCTGCCTTTGTCCGTTATACTGCTCGGCTCAGCCTTCCTGCCTGAGCTCTCATCCAATCCACCTGCCAGAATGACACCCGAGGGATCTTTCACAATACAGATTTGGGGGACTTCCCCCATGGTCCAGTGGCTAAGACTCCAAGCTTCTAATTCAGGGGGGCCTGGGTTTGATCCTTGGTCAGGGAACTAGATTTCACATGCTGCAAATAAGACACAGTGCAGCCAAAAATAAAAAAAGCAGATTTAGCCAGCTAATTTCCTAGCTTCAGTAGAGAACTGGAGAGTGAGCATTTAAAACTACTTTAGTGTTTAGAATGCTTAAGTGGTTTCGTTCTGTTTTTATGTTGGTCTCCAGATTATAAAAATTTTCTTGTGCTTCTAATCAGGCTCCTTTCCTCTCTTTGAAATGCCCTTGTCCCTTCTTTTCCAGCTAACTCCCTATTCATTTTTCAGAACTTGGGGAAATCTCTCTGACTCCCACACTCATCACAGGCAGGGGCTCTTAAATGCTCTTACCCTACACTCTAGTACTTATTCCTGCGTTGTAATTCAACTTCTTTTAGAAACTGCTAACCGCTTGAAGGGAGAAGGCAATGGCAACCCACTCCAGTGTTCTTGCCTGGAGAATCCCAGGGATGGGGGAGCCTGGTGGGCTGCCATCTGTGGGGTCGCACAGAGTCGGACACGACTGAAGTGACTTAGCAGCAGCAGCAGCAGCAGCCCCTTGAAGGAAGGAACTCCACAGTCTTCATGGTTGTATTTCCTTGCCTAATAGTACCTGAACACAATTAGTACCTTCTCTTTATATTTATTGAATGGGTTGTTGAGTAAATGAAAACTGGGATGGTCAGTTAAGTCTTTATGAAAATGGAATTTGAACTAAGTAGTTTTAAAGAATGGATAAGATTAAGATGGCCACAGAGGAGGGGAGAGAGTTCTTGGTAGGTTTAACAGTTTGAGTCAAGGCAGAAAGACCAGCATAATTAATGAGTAGTTGAGTTTGAATGTAGGAGCTAAAGATGGGAGGTTGGTTGACGTCCAATGGAAGATTGCTGTGAATTCCATATTGGAATTTGTTTTTTAAACTGGGAGTGAACTGTGGAGTTGAGGTTGAGTACTGACCTTTTTAAAAAAGATGATGAAATTATACAAAAGATGTGTCATGAAGATTACTCTTCCTGGGGTGTTTACAATGATTTGAAATAAAAGATTAGAAGTAAAAAGTCATTAAGAAAATTTCTTAAAAGAATTCACATGAGGGGGTTAAAAGTCTGGATGTAGATTGCTGGCAGTGGATACAGAAAGGAAACAAATGAGAAGAGACATTATAAATAAAGAAGTTATAAAAATTGGTTAAAATAATGGTGTTTAAGTACTAGTGCTTCCCTGGTGGCTCAGAGGTTAAAGCGTCTGCCCGGAATGTGGAAGCCCCAGGTTCGATCCCTGGGTCGGGAAGATCCCCTGGAGAAGGAAATGGCAACCCACTCCCGTACTCTTGCCTGGAGAATTCCATGGAGGGAGGAGCCTGGTAGGCTACAGTCCACAGGGTTGCAAAGAGTTGGGCACGACTGAGCGACTTCACTTCACTTCACTTCAAGTACTACCATAAGTGCATGGAATTCAGCATTTACTGGAGAAGCCAATGGCACCCCACTCCAGTACTCTTGCCTGGAAAATCCCATGGACAGAGGAGCCTGGTGGGCTACAATCCATGGGGTCACTAAGAGTTGGACATGACTTCACTTTCACTTTTCACTTTCATGCATTGCAGAAGGAAATGGCAACCCACTCCAGTGTTCTTGCTTGGAGAATCCCGGGGATGGGGGAGCCTGGGTGGGCTGCCGTCTATGAGGCCGCACAGAGTCGGACACGACTGAAGCAACTTAGGAGCAGCAGCAGCAGCAGTGTTTACTAATTGTTTGACAGCCTAAAATTCTGGTCGTTACTAGTGATAGAAATAAAGAAGATGCAGAATGAGCTGTTTTAATAAGGATTATTGTTATTACTTACATTTTAAAAGTCATGTTGAATAAATAAATAATAAAAAGTCATGTTATGTATCCGGGCAAAGGTTTTACACTCTGGACTCCAAGGCCTTGTTACAATATCTACTGCCACCTTCTGGCAGAAGAGAAGTGATGATAATCTCTTTGCAAACCTGCAAACTCAAGCCACAGGTAGCGTTATGAAGTCATCTAAATGTCAAGCAGCTGGATGATAACAGTTGTTTCTCTTCTTTACTGTCCACTCTAATAGTTGTGTCGCTATCAGATCAAGGGCCTCAGGAACTTGCCACTGGCTGGTCAAGCTTGGTGTCTTATCCCATTTTAATTCCACTGTTGCTGAGTGGTTTTAGAATTTCCTTATGTTGGTTTCTTTTTAATCAATTTTTATTGGAGTATGGTTGATTTACAATGTGGTATTTAGGGTTTCCTTAGGTTTATCCTGGTGGCTCAGTAGGTAAAGAGTCTGCCTGCAATGCAGGAGACCCGGTTTTGATCTCTGGGAGGGGAAGATTCCCTGGAGAAGGAAATGGCAACCCACTCCAGTGTTCTTGCCTGGAAAATTCCATGGACAGAGGAGCCTGGCAGGCTACAGTCCATAGTAGGACAGGACTGAGCAGCTAAACCACAGTTACCTCACTTCAAAGATGTGAAACAGCAAAACTTTTCTGGTTGCTTTTATAAGATTATTATAAGAAAGAACACAGAAAAACGTATTGAAAGGTAAAGATACTCTTATTTGTACCCGGCATCAGATTTGTTCTACAAAATGATATTTCAATTTTTATTTAAATTTTTAAAGATTTTTATTCAATACCATAACATTTTTATTTTTGCCATATGGTACCAATATGCTTTAAAACCTAATGGAAGGATTCTACATTTAAACAAATACTGATATGTTAGTATTGATAATACTGGATCCACACACATATTCTTAAAATATTCATGCCCTTTGATCCAAATCTTTTCATTTTGGAAACTTAAGGAAATAATCACAAAATAGTGAAATACTTTTATTTACAAAACATGTATTGCATCATTTATAATCACAAGAAATTGGAAATAATGTAAATGTTTAATAAAATAGTAATTATAAACAATGCTATAATTGTAGAACAAAATATTTTACAGTAATTAAAATGATATTCATGAATAACTTAGAATCACATGGGAAAATTTTATTACTTTTTTGGAAAAATGCAGAAGTGTTATGATTGCAAACTATATAAAATGAAATAAAATTTAAATAATTCATGCATATAAAGACTAGAAAGCAGCATACCAAGGGTCATACTTGACTATGACTATCATTTTGTTTTCTTTTTTATTGTGTTAAAATACACACAAAATTTTGTAAAATTATTATTATATTCTAGTCAACTATTCTCCATGAATTGCTAAAATGCCAGATGGATGCTTAACAAATATTATGTATTCAGTAAGTATTTCTTTCTTTCTTCTACCTACCCACTCCGGGAGTGGTGAGAGATTTTGTATATTGCTTTATATTTTTATTTTACCAAGTTAAGGAATAATCTTTCCATTATTTGATATTCCCAGATGAGACCACGTACTCTGAGTCTGTGCCAGAATATTAGCCATGAACACGTAAGAATGTAAACAGGTGTGGCTGTTTGAGGCCAGAGTCACGGTGAGGTCAGTGCCTTAGCATGATCGTGGTCTAGATCCTTGATCTGCAGTCAGGAGCTGAGCTTTGACCTCATAGGATTAGCAACTCTTGTCAACTGTTTTCCTTAGGAATGATCAGCATAGAGCCGTCTAAGTCATACTCACACGTGGGTTCGCTCCCTGGTCAGGGACCCCAGATCCCACATCCTGGGACACAACTGAGACCGTGTGCCACAACTGCTGAGCCCGGACTCTAGACCCCGCGAGCTGCAGCTATGAAGCCCAGGCGCCTACAGTCTAGGCTCCACAGGAAGGGAAGCCCCCACGGCGGCGAGAAGCCCATGAGCTGCAACCAAGGCCCAGCACAGCCAAAAGCAAGTAAATAAAAACGCGACACATCACACCCACAAACAAACTGCTAAGTAAATCTTGAGTTTTTAATTTTTTATTGCAAAACTGGAACATATGTGTTAACTCACTAGAATCACAGTTGTGGGAAGTGATGAATGAACTTAGAAAACTCCAGTGCCCCGTGTGAATGAGCTACCTCCAAATGCCCTTTTCCTCTGTCAGGATATATCTAGTAAGGGAGATGATGACTGTAGTAGAAATAGATGATGGTTCCTTTTTTTTTACTGAGCCGTGTGACCTGTGGTATCTTAGTTCCCCCACCAGGAATCGAACATGTGCCCCATGCAGTGGAAGCACAAAATTTCCTAGCCACTGCACTGCCAAGGAATTCCCATGATTGCTTCTTCTTGTGCTGAGAATTCTGATTTGTTTAGGATACACACTCATTCCCCTTAAGCCATGAATTGTAGGAAAGCTGGCATTTGTTCTAGCCTAAGAGAATGAATCTTGTTTGGCCTAATTTCCTTTTGTGGCTGCCACATTCTTCATGCTAGTGACTGACTGAGGGAGAAGCATATGGTTCCACTCAGGCCAATGAGACATGCTGAGTTTAGTTCAGTCGCTCAGTCATTTCCGACTGTTTGCAACTCCATGGACTGTAGCATGCCAGGCTTCCCTGTCCATCACCAGCTCCCAGAACTTGCTCAAACTCATGTCCATCAAGTCAGTGATGCCATCCAACCATCTCATCCTCTGTTGTCCCCTTCTCCTCCTGCCTTCAATCTTTCCCAGCATCAGGGTCTTTTCTAATAAGTCAGTTCGCATCAGGTGGCCAAAGTGTTGGAGCTTCANGCATAATCGTGGTCTAGATCCTTGATCTGCAGTCAGGAGCTGAGCTTTGACCTCATAGGATTAGCAACTCTTGTCAACTGTTTTCCTTAGAAATGATCAGCATAGAGCCGTCTGTCATACTCACACGTGGGTTCGCTCCCTGGTCAGGGACCCCAGATCCCACATCCTGGGACACAACTGAGACCGTGTGCCACAACTGCTGAGCCCGGACTCTAGACCCCGCGAGCTGCAGCTATGAAGCCCAGGCACCTACAGTCTAGGCTCCACAGGAAGGGAAGCCCCCATGGCGGCGAGAAGCCCGTGAGCTGCAACCAAGGCCCAGCACAGCCAAAAGCAAGTAAATAAAAACGCGACACATCACACCCACAAACAAACTGCTAAGTAAATCTTGAGTTTTTAATTTTTTATTGCAAAACTGGAACATATGTGTTAACTCACTAGAATCACAGTTGTGGGAAGTGATGAATGAACTTAGAAAACTCCAGTGCCCCGTGTGAATGAGCTACCTCCAAATGCCCTTTTCCTCTGTCAGGATATATCTAGTAAGGGAGATGATGACTGTAGTAGAAATAGATGATGGTTCCTTTTTTTTTACTGAGCCGTGTGACCTGTGGTATCTTAGTTCCCCCACCAGGAATCGAACATGTGCCCCATGCAGTGGAAGCACAAAATTTCCTAGCCACTGCACTGCCAAGGAATTCCCATGATTGCTTCTNTTTAAACAAATATTGATATGTTAGTATTGATAATACTGGATCCACACACATATTCTTAAAATATTCATGCCCTTTGATCCAAATCTTTTCATTTTGGAAACTTAAGGAAATAATCACAAAATAGTGAAATACTTTTATTTACAAAACATGTATTGCATCATTTATAATCACAAGAAATTGGAAATAATGTAAATGTTTAATAAAATAGTAATTATAAACAATGCTATAATTGTAGAACAAAATATTTTACAGTAATTAAAATGATATTCATGAATAACTTAGAATCACATGGGAAAATTTTATTACTTTTTTGGAAAAATGCAGAAGTGTTATGATTGCAAACTATATAAAATGAAATAAAATTTAAATAATTCATGCATATAAAGACTAGAAAGCAGCATACCAAGGGTCATACTTGACTATGACTATCATTTTGTTTTCTTTTTTATTGTGTTAAAATACACACAAAATTTTGTAAAATTATTATTATATTCTAGTCAACTATTCTCCATGAATTGCTAAAATGCCAGATGGATGCTTAACAAATATTATGTATTCAGTAAGTATTTCTTTCTTTCTTCTACCTACCCACTCCGGGAGTGGTGAGAGATTTTGTATATTGCTTTATATTTTTATTTTACCAAGTTAAGGAATAATCTTTCCATTATTTGATATTCCCAGATGAGACCACGTACTCTGAGTCTGTGCCAGAATATTAGCCATGAACACGTAAGAATGTAAACAGGTGTGGCTGTTTGAGGCCAGAGTCACGGTGAGGTCAGTGCCTTAGCATGATCGTGGTCTAGATCCTTGATCTGCAGTCAGGAGCTGAGCTTTGACCTCATAGGATTAGCAACTCTTGTCAACTGTTTTCCTTAGGAATGATCAGCATAGAGCCGTCTAAGTCATACTCACACGTGGGTTCGCTCCCTGGTCAGGGACCCCAGATCCCACATCCTGGGACACAACTGAGACCGTGTGCCACAACTGCTGAGCCCGGACTCTAGACCCCGCGAGCTGCAGCTATGAAGCCCAGGCACCTACAGTCTAGGCTCCACAGGAAGGGAAGCCCCCATGGCGGCGAGAAGCCCGTGAGCTGCAACCAAGGCCCAGCACAGCCAAAAGCAAGTAAATAAAAACGCGACACATCACACCCACAAACAAACTGCTAAGTAAATCTTGAGTTTTTAATTTTTTATTGCAAAACTGGAACATATGTGTTAACTCACTAGAATCACAGTTGTGGGAGGTGATGAATGAACTTAGAAAACTCCAGTGCCCCGTGTGAATGAGCTACCTCCAAATGCCCTTTTCCTCTGTCAGGATATATCTAGTAAGGGAGATGATGACTGTAGTAGAAATAGATGATGGTTCCTTTTTTTTTACTGAGCCGTGTGACCTGTGGTATCTTAGTTCCCCCACCAGGAATCGCACATGTGCCCCATGCAGTGGAAGCACAAAATTTCCTAGCCACTGCACTGCCAAGGAATTCCCATGATTGCTTCTTCTTGTGCTGAGAATTCTGATTTGTTTAGGATACACACTCATTCCCCTTAAGCCATGAATTGTAGGAAAGCTGGCATTAGTTCTAGCCTAAGAGAATGAATCTTGTTTGGCCTAATTTCCTTTTGTGGCTGCCACATTCTTCATGCTAGTGACTGATTGAGGGAGAAGCATGTGGTTCCACTCAGGCCAATGAGACATGCTGAGTTTAGTTCAGTCGCTCAGTCATTTCCGACTGTTTGCAACTCCATGGACTGTAGCATGCCAGGCTTCCCTGTCCATCACCAGCTCCCAGAACTTGCTCAAACTCATGTCCATCAAGTCAGTGATGCCATCCAACCATCTCATCCTCTGTTGTCCCCTTCTCCTCCTGCCTTCAATCTTTCCCAGCATCAGGGTCTTTTCTAATAAGTCAGTTCGCATCAGGTGGCCAAAGTGTTGGAGCTTCAGCTTCAGTATCTCTCCTTCCAATGAATATTCAGGGTTTATTTTCTTTAGAATTGACTGGTTTGATCTCCTTGCAGTTCAATGGACTCTCAAGAGTCTTCTCCAACACCACATTTCAAAAGTATCAACCCTGAGACATGCTCAGAAGTTGACTAAGTGGGATTCCAAAAGATTTCTTAGCTATATTTATAAAACTTTTAGAAGAAAATATGGAGGGAAAGCTTTATGATTTTGGATTTGGCAATGATGCCTTGGATAAAACACCAGTGCAGAAGTAACAAAAGAACAAAAATAGACAACTGAACATCAAAATTTAAAATTTCTGTGTATCATTACATCCAATAGGGTTAGTATCCAGAATATAAAAGGAGCTACATACAATTTAACAGCCACCAAAATCACAATTTTAAAATGGGCAAAAAGCATTTTAAAATATGCTCACCATCATTAATTATCAAAGAAATGCAAATCAAAACCACAGCAAGGTACCAACTCACCCTTGTCAGAGTACCTATTACCAAAAAGGCCACAAGGGTGTGTGTGTGTGTGTGTGTGTGTGTGTGTGTGTGTGTGTATCTCATATCCTCATTATCTATTAATCTGTTGATGGACATGTAAATTGCTTCCATATCCTGGCTCTTGTAAGCAATGCTGCTATGAACATTGGGGTGCATGCATCTTTTTGAATTAGTATTTTCACTTTTTCAGGTTTATATCTAGGAGGGGGATTGCTGGGTCATATGGTAGTTCTATTTTTAGTTTCTTAACAACAAAAGTTGTTGTTCGTTTCTAAAACAACAAAAAAGATTCACATATATAAGAGAATAAACTCCTGGCTACCAGTGGAAAGAGGGGAAGGGCAATATTGGGATAGGGGATAAAGAAGTACAAAGTACTAAATATAAAATAGATAAGCTACAAGGACATATTGTACAGTCCAGGGAATATAGGCAATATTTTATAATAACTATAATATGGAGTATAACTTGTAGGAATTGTGAATCACTGTGTTGCATACCTGAACCTTTTTTTAATTGTGAGGGGCTATGCTGAGTCTCTGTTCCAGTGAGTGGGCTCTTCACTGTAGTGAGCAGGCTTCTCGAGTTGTGACAGGTGGGCTCAGTAGCCAGTAAGGGCTTAGCTGCCCTGCAGCATGTGGGATCTTAGCTCCCCGACCAGGGATCAAACCCACGTCTCCTGAATAGGAAGGCAGATTCTTAACCACTGGGCCACCAGGGAAGTCCTCCCTGAAACTTATGTAATGTACAGCAACAATACCTCAACTTTAAAAATATTTTTTATAAATGGCAATAGGACTTGAACAGACATTTCTCCAAAGACAATAATGGCCAACAAGCATTTGAAAAGGGAAAGAGGAGTTACTATTTAAAGCATACAGAGTTTCAGTTTGGCAAGATGAAAAGAGTTCTGGAGATGAATGGTAATGATGTTTGCACAAAATGTGAGTGTATGTAATGCAAAGTGAAAGTGAAATGTATGTAACGAAAGTGAAAGTGAAGTCGCTCAATCGTGCCTGACTCTTTGCGACCCCATGGACAGTAGCCTGCACCAAGCTCCTCCTTGCGACCCCATGGACAGTAGCCTGCACCAAGCTCCTCCGTCCATGGGATTTTCCAGGCAAGAGTACTGGAGTGGGTTGCCATTTCCTTCTCCAGGGAATCTTCCCGACCCAGGGATCGAACCCAGGTCTCCCACATTGTACACAGATGCTTTACCGTCTGAGCCACCAGGGAAGTCCTAATGCAACTGAACTTAGACTTAAAAGTGGTTAAGATGGTGAATTTTATATGTATTTTGCCACAATTTTTAAAAAGAGAGAGAAGACCCAGGGATGAAACAGTTTCTTTTCTAACTCCAGTTGTTTCTGTAGAGTGATGCCCGGAGCTGCTGGAGTTCCAGTAAGCATCTTGCAACCGTGAGGGGACTACCCAGCACTCTGAAAGGAGCAGAGCAGAAAGACAGAGCCTGGGCTCTTTGATGACGTGGTGAAATCCCTGAATTAAGGAGCCTTGATACTGCTATTCTTCCAGACTTCTTGTTTTATAAGATACTACATTATCCTTTTTGTTTAAGTCCTTCTGAGTTGGCGTTTTCTGTTATTTGCAACTGAAACATCTTAACAGATACAGTAACATTGTGGTCTGTCAGCCAGCACACCATATGCCCCAGGCAGGGATAGGGCTACAATGACGAACTTTCCTTATCTAAGCCCTCATGAAATATCAGAAACTGGTATTACCACAATATCACCTCCTGACCCACTACAGTTTTCAAGATTTCTAGCTGTAAGATGCTAGGATTCCAGATCAATAGTTTCCCACAACCCCCCACCCACCCTGGCTATTCCCTGAGGAGGTCTGCAAGAAAAAGTAGATAACCTCCGTTTTTACTTCTGTTATCAGTTCAGTTCAGTTCAGTCGCTCAGTCGTGCCTGACTCTTTGTGACCCCATGAATCGCAGCACGCCAGGCCTCCCTGTTCATCACCAACTCCCGGAGTTCACTCAGACTCACGTCCATCGAGTCAGTGATGCCATCCAGCCATCTCATCCTCTGTCGTCCCCTTCTCCTCCTGCCCCCAACCTCTCCCAGCATCAACGTCTTTTCCAATGAGTCAACTCTTCTCATGAGGTGGCCAAAGTACTGGAGTTTCAGCTTTAGCATCATTCCTTCCAAAGAAATCCCAGCGTTGATCTTCCGAATGGACTGGTTGGAT
>SJYW01041334.1:476201-496454 GCA_006410735.1 Raphicerus campestris
ATTGGAATGAAAACTGACCTTTTCCAGTCCTGTGGCCACTGCTGAGTTTTCCAAATTTGCTGGCATATTGAGTGTAGCACTTTCACACCATCATCTTTCAGGATTTGAAATAGCTCAACTGGAATCCCATCACCTCCACTAGCTTTGTTCGTTCTAAGGCCGACTTGACTTCACATTCCAAGATATCTGACTCAGATGACCATTATATCTACTACTGTGGGCAAGAATCCCGCAGAAGAAATGGAGTAGCCATCATGGCCAACAGGAGTCCGAAATGCCTCTGTTCATTTCCAAGGTAAACCATTCGATATCACAGTAATTCAAGCCTATGCCCCAACCAGTAACACTGAAGAAGCTGAAGTTGTATGGTTCTATGAAGACCTACAAGACCTTTTAGATTTTCTTTAGGAGCATATATATTCTTGCTGTATTTTGCATGATGTATTTGTAGAATTGGGCTTCCCTGGTGGCTCAGTGGCAAAGAATCAGCCTGCCAATGCAGGAAATGAGAGTTAGAACCCCTGGAGAAGGAAACGGCAACCCACTCCAGTATTTTTGCCTGGGAAATCTCATGAACAGAGGAGGCTGTTCAGGCTGTTCATGCAGGCTACAGCCCATGAAGTCGCAAAGAGTCAGACACAACTTAGCAACTGAACAACAATTTGTGGAGTTAGCTTTTAGAACTCCAGTTTGTATTATGATAGTCACTAGAAATGTGGTTCTAAAGCCAAAAGATAGAGATTTCATGAGAATGCAGAAGAAGAAAAATAAATTTAGCTCTATTAGTAAATATTATGAGGCCCCATATATTCCATATGGGGCTTCCCTAGGAGCTCAGCTGGTAAAGAAACCACCTGCGATGCGGGAGACCTGGATTCAATCCCTGGGTTGGGAAGATCACCGGGAGAAGGGAACATCTACCCACTCCAGTATCCTGGCCTGGAGAATCCCAGGGACTGCATAGTCCCTGGGGCCACAAAGAGTCGGACACCACTGGGCAACTTTCACACACATTCCATGTAGCAGGAATTATACCAGGCACTAGAGATTCAAAAATGAAGAAGAAATGTATTTTGTCTCACCCAGTTCAGTCCCTGGTCGTCTTTTCACCGGACTGTCACATTTGTACTCTGACTAGAGGACCCCTCCCTCCAGTCTTGTGCCTCTTTAAGTCCTTAGACACTGCAGCACAGAGTACTGCCTAATGCTCAAGGGTCACTCAAACCTGCATTAAGTCCAAATTCTTCAGTATCATAGTCAATAACGTCAAGACACTCCTCTCTGTCTCCTATCACTCTTAACCTTGATGTTTACACGTTCCAGCTGGATCCCATCCCTTGCGCTTTCTGCACGTGTCACATTATTTTAAACCTCTGAGTCGTTGTTCAGGGCCCGAATCTCTGCCAGTCTTGCCTTTCTCAGCATCTTCTTCTAGTCAATTTTGTTCTTTCCTCCAGGTTCAGCTCACTACTTCCCCGAAGACTTTGCTGAATGTGCTGGGTAGTCTAAGTTCTCCACTATGCCTGGGCATTCTTCTAGCGCTGTACCTAGCGTATTAAAATTATGGGTACATTTCTTCCCTCTCACCATTGGCTCCTTGATGGGAGAGACTGTGCCCTGTTCATCTTTGTGCTGCCGGCATTCAGCACCATCCCTGGCCTGTAGTTGACCCACAACTATTGCTTATTGAATAAAATAGAGCTAGATTTGAGACCAGCTGGGACCTGGGACTCTTTGCTGCAGGGCTGTGCCTAGACACACCCCTCCATGAGCCACAAAATACGGAGAAAGTGTATGGGACGGAAATAATTGTGTGCATTCACAGTTGGGGCAAATTATGGACAAAAGATCAAAGAGACCAAAAATAAATAAATAAACTCAACTGCCACTTTTGAAGAGCATGGAGAAAAACCAGGAAATTTTAAGGAACATGGTCCTTAAGCAGGACCAAAAGCACGTGCCCACTGCGCTCACACTGCCACGGGTAGGCAAACCTCCTAAGCCACCCCCCTGGCTTGACTCTTGGACATACCCCTGTGCTGTGCTGTGCTTAGTCTTTCAGTCACGTCTGACTCTTTGCGACCTCATAGACTGCAGCCTGCCAGGCTCCTCTGTCCATGGGGATTCTCTAGGCAAGAATACTAGAGTGGGCCCAGGCCCTCCTCCAGGGGATCTACCCAACCCAGGGCTCAAACCTAGGTCTCCCACATTGCAGGTGGCTTCTGAGCCACCAGGCAAGCCCAGGAATACTGGAGTGGGTAGCCTATCCCTTCTCCAGGGGGACTTCCTGACCCAGGAATTGAACTGAGGTCTCCTGCATTACAGGCAAATACTTTACCAGCTGAGCTACTAGGGAAGCTGGAACACACCCCTACCCTCTCTATACAAGGTACAAGCTCACCCCCTCCTCAGCCAGCAAGCGAGCAAGGGAATCTGTTTTTTGTTTTCGTTCCCCTTGTCTGCAGCAGGGGCCCCAGTAAAGCCTTGCCTGAATTTCTTGTCTGACCTCTAGTCAATTTTTATTGGTTCGGGAAGATCAAGAACATTGGTCGGTTATGAGATTGATCGTCTTAAAACAATTAAATTTAAAATTTTACATTTGCTAAATGAAATTAAACTTTGCAAGTAACTTTTTATAGGAGCTAATAAAACTTACCAGACTCCAGATAAGAATGTTTACATAGCAGAGCATTATATGAATTCACTATGATTTTCTGTTAAAAAGCCAGATATACTCTTTCTACATAAGATAACAAGCATAATTAATGTTGGAGATACCTTTCCTACCAAACATAAATGTTATTCTGTAAAAAAATCTCTTCAGTTTCATTGCAAAACCCTAAGATCTATAATAATACAAATTACTACTTTATGCTCTCTATGATTCCACAAAAATAATGAATAAGTTCAGCAATATTGTCATTTTCCAAATGAGGATAACTCAAACGTAGGCCCCACAAGGCTGTTCACAGATGACAAATCATTTTGAAAGGAAACTTGAGTGGACAAATGTGATTTATCTGCCCAATATGCCTGCCTTCGGGAACCACCCATTCTCCCCTCCTTATGGTCCAGGTGGGAGTGCAATCATTGAACCCCACCCCCTAACGGATGCCTTTGGATTAACTCATTCACATGGCAACAACAATTGCTCAGAGCTGAGTTCACAGCTCAACCAGGGAGAGCCACAGCCCTGCCCATGACTACCCATTCCTAGGAGGCAGAGAAGCTGGAAGCATGTGACACGGAGGAGCTCAGTGGCTGACAAACTGAATTGCTATCACTTGCAATGAAAAACTTTTGTCTAATACAACAACCTAGAGTATTTAGTAGACTATTTCCAAAGACGATATAGTCAGCAAAACAACCTTCTCCATTTTATAACTGTGCACACAACCTACCTTCCACACTTAATAACCATAACAACATTAAAATACTTCATAATTGTAAGCAAAACAACTTCATATAACATTTTAACTATAAACACATCCAGACTGCTGGACTTTGTAACTAAACAAACTCTTGCAATATTTTATAACTGTAAGCAAAACACCTCTTAATAATATTTCATAACTTCAATCACAAATTTAACAGGAAAGACCTGCCACTTATTTGACATTTTGAGCACATATAAAGGCTCAAAAAATCCTAGCTTATTTATCAGTTAGTGAACAGTTTCAGATGCTAAAATTTTAATTATTTGATAAATGTAGGTTTTCTTAGCACACAATAGCTCAATATATATCTCAATCACTATCATTTATGGCATAAGCATAATGCTACACAAAAACTGTAATTAATTCTGGAATTTAAATAATTCACTGATTATTTTAAAATACCCAGAAAATCCAAAGAAAGATTGAAACTATAAATTTTAAGGAATTTTTAGTGACTGATCAAATTACAAAACTGAATGAAAGTAACTGCATCTTTCAAAACACGTATTAACATGTCCTAATCTTTTTTCCTTTTGATTTACTAATAAAATGAGAACATGACTTTTTAAAAATTAAATTATTACTTTTACATTTTTTTTTCTGATATGGCTGCGTCTTCTCTAGGATAAGGAGGCTATTTTGACCAGAGAGTTCACAAAATATTTAGTTTGCAATGGTCTTAAAATTGAGAAAATTATATTTATATATATATATATATATATATGATGGTGGTTTAGTGGCTAACTTGTGTCCAACTCTTGTGACCCCATGGACTGTAGCCTGCCAGGCTCCTCTGTCCATGAGGATTCTCCAGGTAAGAATACTGGAGTGGGTTGCCATTTCCTTCTGCAGGGGATCTTCCTGACTCAGGGACTGAACCCGGGTCTCCTGCATTGCAGGCAGACTCTTTACCAACTGAGCTACAAGGGAAGATCCCTCTATATGTATATGTGTGTGTATATATATATATACACACACACACACATACATATTATTTCTTTTTGGTCACATCACATGGCTTTTGGGATCTTGTGGGAGGGCCAGGGTTTGAACTCAGCCCCTAGCAGGGACAGCGTTGAGTCCTAGCAGCAAGCTCGAGCTAGCAGGGAACTAACCTCCCCCTGACCCCTCAGCACACAGCCCCACGCTAGTTGTGCCCTAGGCCCTGACTCCAGGGGCTGACCTCCTGGTCGCTCCATCGTGGCACTGTCTATCACTTCAGCAACAACTCCAGGGGCTGGTCGCCACTGGCCTCCAACCCATACTCTGGGGCCTGGGGTTCAGATCTCCCAGCACGCACCATCTAAAACAAACTTTCTTTACTTTGCATGACAGGACAGTGACCTACTTATCTTTCCTCCTCCTCCTCCTCATTTTTTTAGAAAATATCTTTTGTCTCCGACTGCTTCCCTTTCTCCTTTTGGTCAGTTCTGATTCCCTTTTCCTCCTCTCTCTGGGATGGAGAAGGTGGTGAACCCGGGAACTGAGGAAGACCCTGGGGGAAAGTAGAACTCAGAGCCAGTAAGGAAACATTTCCTTTTTGCTTTTATTTGGTTTTAGCTTCCCATATTTGAAAACACTGCAGTATTCATGAGTTGGCCTTGTGGAGGGTGTTTCCAAGCGCGGGTGAGACGGGAAGGAAAGATCTCAGGCCCCAGGCAGGAGTCGTGTTGTTAGGAGCTGGGCAGAGTCCAGTGTCCTTGGCGCCTCTGGACATCTTCCGAGGCCTAGTTTCCCCTCACTCAGCCTCTCATACAACGTTCCCCCATAGTGAGGAAGACCCTGGACCCCAGAGTCCTCCGGAGAATCTTCACTGGTTGCCTTACCTCTGGCTCTGCTGGGATCTCGTTGGAGGAAGGACAGGTTTCCGGCGCTCGCGCTGATCCACACACACGAGCATTTTCCCCCTGTGACTTTCAGATGGCCTCGGCCCCGTCACTTAGTCCCCTACACCTTGTCCTTTAATTAATGGTAGTTCAGTTGTGATAGTTGCTTTATGAAGGTTTTGGTCGATTTCCCTGCCCTCTTACCTTTAATATATGGAATCCAAAGCGTATACGAGGTTTGGGGAGGGGCCGTAGAAAACANACCCTGATGCTGGGAAAGATTGAAGGTGGGAGGAGAAGGGGATGACAGAGGATGAGATGGTTGGATGGCATCAGTGACTTAATGGACATGAGTTTGAGCAAACTCCAGGAGTTGGTGATGGCCAGGGAGGCCTGGCGTGCTGCAGTCCATGGGGTTGCAAAGAGTCGGACACGACTGAGTGAACTGAACTGAACTGAAGACATGAGAAATTCCCTGGTGGTTTAGAGGTCAGGACTCTGTGCTTTCACTGCCAGAGCTCAGGTTCAGTCCCTGGTTGGGAAGCTGAGATCCCAAGTGGCATGGCCAAAAAAGGAAATATGAGGAAGGCACATTCTCTCTCTCTGCATTCACAAGCTGAGGAAGGACCATGTGATGACATGTCAAGACAGCCACCTGCAAGCCAGCAACAGCACTCTCACCAAGACCAAACTGGGGGTACCTCAATGGGGCTTTCCAGCTAGCAGTGAATTGGGAGAATTCCCAGTTAAATAGTTGTCTCCAGTCACACATGGACTCAGCTCTATGCATTCACTTCAAGAGTAAGTTCTCTGTGAGAAATGAATTTCTGTTGCTTAAGACGCCCAACTATGGTACTTTGTTGTGACCCTCAAACAGACTAATACCCTGCTCTTTGTAGTGAACTGCACCTTGCTCCAACAGGAGCTGCTGAAGACGCGTCTGTAATCAAGGAGGATACTTAAACCAGGGCAAGCAGAAGAAGACACTCCAGTGTTCTTGCCTGGAGAATCCCAGGGACGGGGGAGCCTGGTGGGCTGCCGTCTCTGGGGTCACACAGAGTCAGACACGACTGAAGTGACTTAGCAGCAGCAGCAAGCAGACGAAGAACTTTTGGGGCCTTAGAACGCCCAGACTGGAGAGGCTGTAGACTTGGTAAAGGGACTCAAGGGAGAAGAGAGACACGGGAGACCAACACCTGTGCTTTGACACCACTTTTCCTTTCATTCCCAAGCAATGACCAGTTCAGCCGTGTGTGAACATATCCATGCTTTGCATATTTTTATTATGATTCCAAGTATCTTTGGAATCAAGACTTTTATAGATTAAAGTAAGAGAAGAACAAAAGGGGAGGGATTAAAGACAATAACCATAAATAGCAAACAGAGAAAGAGGCATCGAGAAAGAAAAANAGCAGACGAAGAACTTTTGGGGCCTTAGAACGCCCAGACTGGAGAGGCTGTAGACTTGGTAAAGGGACTCTAGGGAGAAGAGAGACACGGGAGACCAACCCCTGTGCTTTGACACCACTTTTCCTTTCGCTCCCAAGCAATGACCAGTTCAGCCGTGTGTGAACATATCCATGCTCATGCATATTTTTATTATGATTCCAAGTATCTTTGGAATCAAGACTTTTATAGATTAAGGTAAGAGAAGAACAAAAGGGGAGGGATTAAAGACAATAACCATAAATAGCAAACAGAGAAAGAGGCATCGAGAAAGAAAAAGGAGGAAATCAGAAGATAGGACTAAATGGTGGAGGAAGCACTGATTCGTGGCCGGAGTTCCCTGCATTCGCATCAGCTGGCCACGTGAGAAGTGCCTAAAGAGTCAGCAGGGTCAAGAAATAATTTTTTTTACTTTATTTTACTTTACAATACTGTATTGGTTTGCCATACATTGACAAGAATCCGCCACGGGTGTACATGAGTTCCCAATCCTGAACCCCCCTCCCACTTTCCTCCCCATAACATCTATCTGGATCATCCCTGTGCACCAGCCCCAAGCACCCTGTATCCTGTATAAGAAATAAATTTTTAAAAGTAGTTACTCCAGGGCTTCCCTGGTGGCTCTGCGGTAAAGAATCCACCTGCCAATGCGGGAGGCACGGGTTCGATCCCTGATCCAGCAAGATCCGACGTGCTGCAGGGCAACTAACCCATGGGCCACAACCGCTGTGTCTGTGCTCGAGAGCCCGGGAGACACAACGACTAAAGCCTGAGTGAGTGTCCTAGAGACCGTGCTCCGCGACACGAGGAGCCACCGCAATGGGGAGCCCTCACCCCACAACTAGAAAAAAGCCTGCACCGCGACAAAGACCCAGCACAGCCGGAAAGTGGTAATTAAATAAAACTGGTTTTCAAAAAGTTATTACANCTTCAGTCGTGTCTGACTCTGTGCGACCCCATAGACAGCAGCCCACCAGGCTTCCCTGTCCCTGGGATTCTCCAGGCAAGAACACTGGAGTGGGTTGCCATTTCCTGCTCCAATACATGAAAGTGAAAAGTGAAAGTGAAGTCACTCAGTCAATGCTACATGTATGCAATTATTCAAGGTATGTTTATAAAATTTTTCCTATGAGCTATGTGTCGTGCTAGACAAATGTTGATGAAAATGGATACAGACCCTGCACTAGTGGAGGTCAGAGTCTACGGAGGAAGAGAGATACTGGCCAAGTAAGGAAACCAATAAATGCAATTTTTAAAAAATGAGAAAGATGTTAGGAAGGAAACAGTGTCCTGATAGAGAAGAGGTGTGATGGTCAGGGAAGCCATGGGTAGCAAAATAACACTGGAAACTTCCCTTGTGATACAGTGGTTAAGAATTCACCCGCCAGCGTAGCGGACATGGGTTCAATTCTTGGTCCAGGAACTCAGATCTCACGTGCTTCGAACCAAGTAAGCCCGAGTACCGCAGTTCAAGAGGAGCCCGACTTGCCTAGAGAGAGCCTGCGCGCAGACAAAAAGACCTAGCACAGTCAAAAATAAATAAATTAATTAATTGGTTTTTTTTTTTAAAGAAGGCAGCACTGAAGCTGAGCCTTGAGGAACTGGGAACCGGTGCTGTGATGGGCTGGGAAAGATGTTACCGGCCAGGGGCCTCCGTGTGAGCAGGCTCCAAGGCGGACTAAGAGCATACGCGGAGCCAGCGTGGACTAGCGCTGAGAGAGAAGGCTGTGGCAACCCCAGACTGCTTCCTGGAGGTCCACTGATTCTCTGAATAGAGCTCCCTTTCCCACAAAGGACTTGCCATGGTGACTGTATTTACCTACGGCCAACCCCTGTCCCAACTTGGCCACGACCCAGGCCACACCTTTCGAAGAGATCCATCCAGTGCGGAAGGCTGTTAGAACGGAACCTTTGCTCTCAGTCGTCACCTGTCCAGGTTGCCAGACTGCAACACTCAAGTTTGGTCAGAGTCTTTCAACAGTCTATTTTTCTACGTAGGAGGGAAAAATTGGACTTGCATGTTAGTTCAGGGGGATATAACATTCTAGACAAGTAGATTTTTTTTATTATTATTATTTTAAAAGAGCAACTAAGGACCTCCCTGGTGGTCCAGTGGTTAAGAATACGGCTTGCAGTGCAGGGGTCGCCGGTTCGATCCCTGGTCAGGGAACTAAGATCCCCATATGCCATGGAACAACTAAGCCCACATGCCACAACGGCTGCAACAAAAGATCCCACGAGACACAATGAACGGAGATCCCATGAGCCAACACAGATAAATAAATATTAGAGGAAAAGAGCAACTATGTTCTCTACCCATGAATCTGTTACGCACATTGACACCTAAACAGATTCGCTTTACCTAAATAAAAGAAGGTAGTTTTACCTATCTGCTGAGTATTTGAAAATGCAGTAGTAGTTTTTTTTTCCTCTTTCAGAACTGCTGTTTCCGTTTTGCTGTATATTTCATATTTGATTAATACTGTCATAAATGCCGTAACTGTTAACTACATTTTATTCACTCGAACCTATAATTTGTCTATTGTTATTGTCCTGTTTTCAAATTAAGGCATTCCCATTTTTTAAAATTTTAAACCAAATACAGTTGATGTGCAATATCACGTACATTACTGATATACAATATAGCCATTCACAGTTTTTAAACGTTGTGTACTGTTTACAGTTATTACAAAATAGTCCCTGTGTTGTACAATATATCCTTGTAGCTGACATTATTCCCACCTTCAGGACAGAATTCTTGAACTCAAAACCAAAAGCTTTAAGGAGCTCTATTGTCTCTTTGGTAGGAGTGTCTGTTTTAAGCAACTTTAACAAAGGATAGGGAGGGAAGGCAGTTGAATTCTTCAAATTGCTGTTCTGACTCCATATGGCCACCAGAGGGAGACAAAACTATGGAAGCTCTATTTTACCTCCAGAGTTTACGCGGTGTTTTTCTTGAGCTGTAATCTGCCTCTGACTTGTTTCAAAGCAAACACGTATCCAGATTGCATACGGCAGCCAGTCCTGTTTTCCTCATATAATTTAAGGAGAGCCTTATCTATTTATATATTGCCTGAGAGCCTTATCAGTGTACATACTGCTCCACCAAAACGGTTAAGGGGCCCATGTGACAAAGTGAGTTTTCTAAACGCAAGCAAGGTCCTGAGGATCAACTTCTAACCACTGCGGTGTGCACACGCACCCCAGTAGATCCTGAGGCAGAGAATCAACGCGAACTCAGCTTTCCACACCGATGTGTGCGTCTTTTATACTGCAGATAGCGCTCTCAAAAGCGGCTGGGGAAAAAAAAAATGTAGGGACCCTGGATACTGAGAAGAGAACAGTGCCTCAGCCATGCTAACATCAACACTAAATCATAAAAGGACGAGTCCAACGTCTTCTGAGGGCTCCCCGCCACTTCACAGGGGAGGCGTTTGGGCATACAGTCTCAAGTACCGAAGTTCCAGATAGTATTGCCCTCATCTGACCCCTGACAGGCAGCGGGACTCATTCCAGCAGGTAGAAGTAAGGCTGACAGGACATTTTATAATGATCGGCTAACCGATTTCATGGCGAAGGGCCTCTATTTATATCTCTGTTGATGAATTTATTAAAAGGGATGTGCCCAAATTTATAAAAAAAACTGATAGAGTCAATTCAATTTTAGTGAATCAATGAATTGTTTTAGGCGTGTCTTCTGGATTCTCTCTTAATGCCCCAATCACTCGTGGACTCTTTTCAAACAATATTTATTTTTTTAATCTATTTATTTGGCTGCGAGGAGTCTTAGTTGCAGCACACGGGATCTGTGATGGTCCTTGCAGTTTGGGGAAACTTTAGTTCCAGCATGTGGGATCTTATTCCCCGACCAGAAATTGAACCCAGGCTCCCTCCATTGAGAGCTGGGAGTCTTAGCAGCTAGACCACCTTGGAGGCCCCACTCGCGAATTCTTAAAAAACATGGTTTGGCACTGCCTTCTTAATTTTAGGTTCAATAGATGGGGAAGCTGGGCTCAGATATCTGCATGTTTTTAAAGTAGTAGAGATGAGTTTGACTCGTGATCAGACCTGAGCAAAGGTGACATGGGGCTGACACAATGGCCTGCTCCACACAAAGACACAGTCTCTACCATCCTTCCAACTCCCACGTCCATGGCCTGGTCCAAGCCTAGCCCACTTCTTTCCCTCAGCATGTCTGACCTCCCAAATGGACTCACTATAGCCCTTTGCTATCCTCTTATACAACTACTGTAAGCTGCCCTCAACTACTGTGCCTGTCCTACCTCCATGTGGGCTTCCCAGGTGGTGCTAGTGGCAAAGGATGTGCCTGCTAATGCAGGGGACCCAGGAGACGAAAGAGACGTGAGTTCGAGCCCTGGTCAGAAAGATCCTCTGTAATGGCAACCCACTCCGGTATTCTTGCCTGAAAAATTCCATGGGCAGAGGATCCTGGTGGGCTACAGTCCATGGAGTTGCAGAGTCAGACGGGACCGAGCCTGCACACACACTACCTCTTCAGTTCAGTTGCTCAGTCGTGTCTGACTCTTTGCGACCCCATGAATCACAGCACGCCAGGCCTCCCTGTCCATCACCAACTCCCGGAGTTCACTCAGACTCACGTCCATCGAGTCAGTGATGCCATCCAGCCATCTCATCCTCTGTTGTCTCCTTCTCCTCCTGCCTCCAATCCCTCCCAGCTGACAAAAAACTCTTTGGAGGCAAACCTGCAACTTACTTGCATCCTCCATAATGTTTTGAATGTGATAGATGGCACTTGTTCTAAAGGCAATGTGGTATCCCAGATCAGAATCTGGAATAGAAAGATTAACTGACAAGCCAGTGAAATTCAAATCAAGTCTGAAGCTTAGTAACGTATCAAGGTGAGTTCATTATTTCCGACAAATGTGTCAAGGTTGGGAAGATGGAAGCTGGGTGAAGGGGATACAGGAGCTCTCTGTACTTTGTAACTTTTCTGTAAATCTAAAGTTACTCCAGGACTTCCCTGGTGACACAGTGGATAAGAATCCAGCTGCCACTGCAGAGGACACAGGGTCAATCCCTCATCTGGGAAGATTCCACATGCCAAGGAGCAGCTAAGCCCTGTCAAGGCCACAGCAACTAAGCCTGAGCACCCTGGAGCCTTGCTCCACAATGGAAGCCACCACAAATGAGAGGTGGTTCTTCTCGCCACCAATCAGAAGCCTGAGCACCCTAACGAAGACAAGGCCCCTGCTCGACAGAGCTGAAGAAAGCCCACTCAAAGAAATGAAGGCCCAGCGTGGCCCAAAATAGATAAATTAATTAAAATTTAAAACTAAAATGAAATCAAGTAATTCCTGAACAAAAGCTTATTTTAAAGGAAAAAAGCTTAATAGAAAAGTTAAATAGTCAAAACACTCGAAATACTAAAAATATTTTCCACCAAAAAATATTTTTTGTCAATTTTTTTAAAAAGGAGACTTAAAACAGTTTCATATGTATAATATAAATGACATATAAGTAAGCAAAAAGATACACGTATAGTAAATGTTACAGTTATCTCTCTTCGGAAGATGGGATTATAAGTGGTTTTTATTCCCTGGTCACCTTTATTTTTAAAATTTTCTGTAATAAATCGATGTTATTTTAGTGATGAAAGAGTTTTTTTTTTTTTTTTCAAATTAATATTATCCAGTATAACTCTAGAGAGATCCCTTATCATGGCCAGTTGTAATGCATAGCTCTGGGCTTTTTCTGAAGTTCTAATTCTTATTAAATAGTGCTTTCTAGGAAATGTTCCACTTAATGACAGTAATTTTACTACAAGCAAAAGTTAGAGAAGACAGATTAAATTTCCTCTAGGTCTTTCGAGTCAGAGCAGCTACAGAGCTGGGTCAAAAAGCCCAAATAGGGATCTCATTGGGAAAAAGTACTAGTTTTTTACATGACATAAAATTTACCATTATAATCTTTTTTAACTATACAATTCAGTTCAGTGGCATCAGGTAAGTCCATCGGCAATGCTGTGTAATCAAACCTACTATCCATTTCCAGAACTTTTTCATCATCCCAAACAGAAATCAAACACCCATTAAACACGAAATCTTCACATCTCCTTACCCACAGTTCATGGCAACACTGTTTTTACTTTCTTTCTTCTTTGGTAAAAGATTATTGTTTATTTATTTAGTTGCTCCAGGTCTTAGCTGCACCATGCAGGATCTTTAGTTGTGACATACAGACGGTCAGTTGTGGCGTGCGGGACCTAATTCCCTGATCAGGGATCAAACCCGGGCCCCAGGATTGAATCTTAGCTTCTNCTTCACATCTCCTTACCCCCAGTTCATGGCAACACTGTTATTACTTTCTTTCTTCTTTGGTAAAAGATTATTGTTTATTTATTTAGCTGCTCCAGGTCTTAGCTGCACCATGCAGGATCTTTAGTTGTGACATGCAGACGGTCAGTTGTGGCGTGCGGGACCTAATTCCCTGATCAGGGATCAAACCCGGGCCCCAGGATTGAATCTTAGCTTCTGGACCACCAGGGAAGTCCCTGTTTTGTTTTATCATAGTCATCCTACTGAGTATAAAGTCACCCCATTTTATATGTCCTGTGCCTTCTTAGTAAGCACACTACTAACAGACAATTACAGTTTGTTAAGATTTGCCAGTTGCCCTCATTTCACATGCTAGCACAGTAATGCTCAAAATCCTTCAAGGCAGGCTTCAGCAACATGAACTGAGAACTTCTAGATGCACAAGCTGGATTTAGAAAAGGCAGAGGAACCAGGGATCAAATTGACAACATCCATTGGGTCATAGAAAAAGCAACAGAATTCCAGGAAAACATCTGCTTCATTGAATACACGAAAGCTTTTGACTTGTGTGGATCAAAACAAACTGGAAAATTCTTAAAAAGATGAGAATACCAGACCACCTTACCTGTCTCCTGAGAAACCTGTAAGCAGGTCCAAAAGCAACAGTTAGAACCGGATGTGGAACAATGGACTGGCTCAAAATTGGGAAAGGAGTATGACAAAGCTGTATATATTGACTCCCTGCTTATTTAACTTTTATGCAGAGTAAATTATGTGAAATGCTGAGCTGGATGACTCACAAGCTGGAATCAAGACTGCCAGGAGGAATATCAACAACCTCGGACATGCATGATAAACTATGATTTTAAAAAAAAACAACACCCTATAGCAGAAAGTCATAGAGGAACTAAAGAGCCTCTCAATGAGGATGAAAGAGGAGAATGAAAAACATGGCTTAAAACTCAGCATTCAAAAACCTAAGATCATGGCATCTGATCCCATCACTTCNAAAAAAAACAACAAGACCCTATAGCAGAAAGTGATAGAGGAACTAAAGAGCCTCTCAATGAGGATGAAAGAGGAGAATGAAAAACATGGCTTAAAACTCAACATTCAAAAACCTAAGATCGTGGCATCTGATCCCATCACTCCATGACAAATGGATGGGGAAAAAGTAGAAACAGTGGTGGATTTTCTTTACTTGGGCTCCAAAATCACTGCAGATGGTGACGGCAGCCATGAAATTAAAAGATGCTTGCTACTTGGAAGAAAAGCTATGACNTAAAAAAAAACAACACCCTATAGCAGAAAGTCATAGAGGAACTAAAGAGCCTCTCAATGAGGATGAAAGAGGAGAATGAAAAACATGGCTTAAAACTCAGCATTCAAAAACCTAAGATCATGGCATCTGATCCCATCACTTCATGACAAATGGATGGGGAAAAAGTAGAAACAGTGGTGGATTTTCTTTTCTTGGGCTCCAAAATCACTGCAGATGGTGACGGCAGCCATGAAATTAAAAGATGCTTGCTACTTGGAAAAAAAGCTATGACAAACCTACAGACCATATTAAAAAGCAGAGACATTACTTTGCCAACAAAGGTGCATATAGTCAAAGCTATGGTTTTTCTAGTAGTCATGTACAGATGTGAGAGTTGGACCATAAAGAAGGCTAAGCGTCGAATAATGTTTTTGAATTGTGGTGTTGGAGGACTCTTGAGAGTCCCTTGGACAGCAAGGAGATCAAGTCAGTCCATCCTAAAGGAAATCAACCCTAAATATTCACTGAAAGGACTGAGGCTGAAGCGCCAATACTTTGGCTACCTGATGAGAAGAGCCAACACATTGAAAAAGACCTTGACGCTGGGAAAGATTGAAGGCAAGAGGAGAAGGGGACAACAGAGTATGAGATGGTTGAATGGCATCAGCGACTCGACATGAATTTGAGAAAACTCTGGGAGATAGAAAAGAACAGGGAAGCTCGGTGTGCTGCAGTCTGTGGGGTTGCAGAGTCAGACACGACTGAGCCACTGAACAACAGCAAGATTTGTCACAGTACTTAATGATTGACCCAGGACAGTTGAAAAGCAAAATTGTGGTTTACTGTTCCATCCTCAGTGTGTTGGAAAACAGGCACAGGACTAGACTGCCCCCAGAAACCGCCCAGGACTGGCGGGGACAGGAGAGGGTCTGCGGGGAATACTGGAGAGGCAGCCAAAGCCAGAGGCACACAGCTAAGAGACAAAAGGAAAAAGAAAGACCAAAGAATTAAAGGGAGGCGGTGAGGGACCAAAAACTCAAAGGAGATTTTACTGGAACAGAAATATCACCAACTGCCACTCATCTGGATCAAGCCTGTTTCCAGAAAAGCCAGTTTGGCAGCTTGGAGAAAAGAGAGGGTGAGAATCAAAGCTTCTGATTTGCGTGCTAAGAAACATATCTGGACATGACCCTTCTACATTTTTATCTTTTTGGGTTACTTTGTTAATTGCCACCCTGATTTAAGTGTTTTCTGAAATTAACCTGGGCATGACATAATTAAAAAATTATTCAAGCATCTGCAGTGAAACTCCTTTCACCAGCTTTCAAAAATAGATGTCTGGGTGTGTGCAGTCAGGTAAATTACCAAGCTTGCATGTCTCATTCACCATCCACAAGAGCATTTTGAAGATCAACAATATACTTTATATTTTAAAAGATTTCTAAAATTGTTTATGTCTTATTTTTTTGCTAGAATTGTTAGATTTTAATAGAAACCTTCTATTTTAACTCTAAAGAATGAGCCTGTAACCCTCAAATAAAACATTTTCATATGTAAGTATTTTTGGTTGCAATAAATGACTTGTATTCCTAATGACTCATTTCCTCCATCTCTCACCTGAATTTGGTAGTCTGAAAAGAGATATTTTTGAAAAAATCTTAAAATTAAAAACAATACTTGAGAGAAATACTCTTCCTGAAAAATATTTTAATTCTCTTGAAATGTTTTCCATAGGAAAAAAAAAGGGGGATAAATGAAAAACAAAAATTCTAAATGGATCCTTATCTATTATGCTACTCTTCCAAACTAATTTTATTTCTAGGAAGGACTAACTGGACACCACTGGAGACCTTCAGGGTAAACCTCATGTGCTCAGGAACACAATATAGGTGATTCAGTAAACAAAATTTCCTCCTGAGTCTGCACTGAGACAAAATTGTTTATACATAGAATGACATAAAAGGCATTGCCAGGAATTGTTTTTGTTTTGTTTTTCATTTTAAATTTAATTTTAATTTTTAAAAAAGTATTATTTTTAAGATTTTTTTAAAATCACATGTAAGGCATAGATGGGGATCTCAGGCTGAAATTTTAAGGTACCAAGTAGGTATTTTCTCATCTATTACTACATGTCATTTCAAGAACATATTTATTTACAACTCATCTTTGTCTTAATCTCTGATGAGGCTCCTTGTTTATACTATCACTCAATCTCTGTATACCAGGGAAACAATCAAACACAGTTTGTTAGTCTCTTTCGTGTACACCACAGTAGTAGACATCATGAGAGACAGAAATGTACTAAAGCATAATTCTTGGTCCTTAGACGTGACTTTTTTTTTTTAGATTTCCCAAGAGCTGTATGTCCTGTGTTTATGTATGTATGTTTTGCCTTCCGGCATCGTTAGCCATTTAGATACCTGTCTCTCTCAATGGACTCTACATGTAACTTTCTGAAGATAGGAATACAAACTATCCAGGAGCCAGGCTTTATTCTTTCATAGATCCACCACAGTGCAATAAATATTTACTGAAATATATAAACAGGCCACTATTTACAATCCCATGTGTTTCTATAGCTTATTAGTTTCAGGAACGCAACACAAGATTTCCTGGAGAGACTTTTATTTATTTTTGGAAATTGTATTTATGTTTAACTTTTTCTTTAGCTTCGGCTGTCCTGGGTCTCCTTGCCGCGGGCTTTCTCTAGCTGCAGCGAGTGGCAGTCACTGGTTTCAGGGCGCAGCCTTCTCATTGCAGCGGCTTCTCCTGCTGCCGAGCACGCGCTCTAGGTCACGCGGGCTTCAGGAGTGGCAGCGCGCGCGCTCGGCAGTTGCGCAGTTGCGGCTTGCAGGCTTCAGAGCACAGGCCCGGTAGCTGTGGTGCCGGGGTTTAGTTGCTCCGTGGCACGTGGGATCGAACCGGTGTTCCCGGCATTACAAGGCAGATTCTTAACCACTGGATCACCAGGGAAGCTTGAAACTTTTCAAATTGGTGGTTCGATGATCGAAGTGTTAAAAATGGGTGTTCTGTGGCCAAACCCAACACCACTATAGGCTGAATTTTGATACGATATATAGGTCTGCCTTCTAGAATGTAAGGGGTAGGACAGCAAGAAATGGGTCTATCTTGGTGTATCATTAAGGATAGTTTTGCTACAAAGGAACATGAATCAACTTTAGGGATGCTGGAGTGTAAAGAATCCTAATCAGGGACTTCCCCAGCAGTCCAGAGGTTGAGATTTAGCCTTGAAAGCAGGGGCTGTGGGTTTGATCCCTGGTTGGGGAGCTAAGATCCTATGGGCCTCATGGCCAGTATACTAAGACCAAAAGCAATATTGTAACAAGTTCAATAAAGATTTTTGGAAAATATTTCCATTTTAAAAATTAAAAAAAAAAAAAGAATCGTAATCAATGAAGCATATGACAGAGGAATACAGAGTGGACTATAAGAGCACACGATGGAAAAGGGACGAGAAAAGATCCCAAGAGGTTGTTTCATCTAAGGTGAATCTTGGAGGACAGACACATTTCCAGAAAGAGGAAGAGAAAGGACCATCCCAATGGAGGTGGCAGTGACTGCAAAGGTGAAAAGGAGAAGTGAGAGTTTATCCGAGGTGTCCAGTGAGTGGCTGCTGTTTATTATGGCAGGAAATAAAATTGTCAAGTATTCATTGATTCATGCTAAAATATTTGTTGAGTGCTTGCTATGTGCTAGTATAATGAATGGTGGTTGTCTTTTTAATCCATTTTCCCTTCTGCAAATCATCATATTTCCTTTCAAATTACCTCATCCCCAATCACCAGTTCCATGGTACTTCACCAGGGGCCCTGCTTTTGTGACTAGGGAGGGGCATAGCTAGAACAATTGGATATTCCTTTCTCAAATATTGTCCAGCCAAAGAAACAGAGAATGGCTGATGTTCATCTAGTTTACTCCAGCTACAAGACTGTTCTGTCCACTTCTGTTTCCTCTTTCTCAAGAACAGCCCTGGACCATCCTACTTCCAAATCTGGCTCTCCATCCTTCCCATTGATTCTGTGAGTGATATCCCTTCAGGAAATACCCTCTGATTAAATAGCAGAAGACTCAACTGATACAGCCAGTCCCTGTATTAGCAGTGACAATGTACAGCTAAATATTGGTGGTTCTTATTCTGAAGAAGCATGTTGTTCAGAATGGGGTTGGGGTTCTGGTGAGGATTATATAAACAAACATAATTGAGTTATGGAAAAGATACAGTGAAAGCATAGGAGAGCCACCCTACATCTATCTGGGAAAATCAAGGCTGACCTCACAGAAAAGGAAGTTCTTCCTCCATCTCTTGAAGGAGAGGAAGGAATTTATGGATAGAGAAGTGTGGAAGGACATACCAAGAAAAGAACCTTATGCAGGAAGGATCATGGCTTCCTTGGGGGAACTACAGGGATTTCCCTACAAGTATATTTTAGAGGATGCAAAAAAGTTTGCATTTTTCCCTAGAAACAGGGACAAGACATTCAAGAAATTGTCAACAGTAGAATTAAATGACTTGATATATATTTACAGATAGAACTCTGAAGAATATTAAGATTAGGGTAAGAAATGAGAAGGAAGAAGTGTGCAGTGTGAGCAGAAGGGCTGGGCTGGAGAGGAGGGAAGAATTAGCCTAAAAAGAAAAATAGCCTACAGAAACAAAGAAAGGTTATTTAGATGAGAGATGACAAGGGCTCCAAGTCTAAAAATTATAGTGGGAGAGAATGAGTCTAGAGACATTTCAAAAGGACTTGACAGACTTGAAACCTATGGACTGTGGGAACAAGGAGAGCTGAGGGTGAGGTAGGACGGTCTAAGATAAAGGATAAATCACTGGGTAACTTTAGGTAACAACAAGTTATCAGTAAGATAAAGCACACGGGAGAAGCAGGGGCAGCGGTGAAGAGGCACCTTCACCAGGCTAAGTCGGCATGTCAGGTCTAGAGTTCAGGATGCATGAATGTGGGAGTCATCACAAACCAGTAATTAAAGATATGGAAATAGACGAAATTGCCTGGGAGAGCACGTGGAGTGAGGAGGGCAGAGGAGGGCCCCCAACAGAAGTCTGATGTAGAGTAAGTCTCCAAAGGTGGCCGCAGTGAGTGACGCCTCCCATTATCCC
Organism: Raphicerus campestris; assembly: GCA_006410735.1. Lineage (NCBI taxonomy): Eukaryota > Metazoa > Chordata > Mammalia > Artiodactyla > Bovidae > Raphicerus > Raphicerus campestris. The sequence continues at coordinate 495,605 of SJYW01041334.1, forward strand.
CGCCCGTGTATAGTCCCTTGCTCGCAGCGAGTCTGCGCGTTGGCAACGATCTGTACCTTGACTGTTGCCGTAGCTACACACATCTGTCAAAACACATCAGACTGTACACCTAAAATAGATGACTCTTACTATTTGCTGTGTTCAGTCGCTCAGTCGTGTCCAACTCTGTGCAACCGCATGGACTGCAGCACGCCAGGCTTCCCTGTCCTTCACCATCTCCCGGAGCTCGCTCAAACTCATATCCATTGAGTCGGTGATGCCATCCAACTGTCTTATCCTCTGCCGTCCCCTTCTCCTTTTGCGTTCAATCTTTCCCAGCATGAATCTTTCCTAGTAAGTTGGCTCTTCTCATCAAGTGGCCAAAGTATTGGAGTTTCAGCTTCAGTATCAGTCTTTCCAATGAATATTCAGGATTGATTTCCTTTAGGAATGACTGGTTGGATCTCCTTGCAGTCCAAGGGACTGTCAAGAGTCTTCTCCAATGCCATAGTTCAAAATCATCCATTCTATACCACAAGGTAGCCAAATTACTGATGAAGAAATGCCCCTCACAGAAGCATTTCAAAGATCCATGTGGAATGAATGCTCAAATCGGGATGTCATCATTTTGCAACCCGTGATGAACTGAGCTGCAGTGGCTGCTAGTAACACAAAAAGAGCCACCTGGACACCAAGTGCTTCTTGAGGAAGAAGACAACACCTTCGGCAAAGCAGTCTCCCCACCGTCAACCAGTCAAACCTGAATCTGATAAAGCCTCTAGATTCAACCATCAATTTGCAGGAAGTACAGAGGACAGGGCATAATGATAAACTGTAAGGTTGCAGTCAACAAAATTGTGACTCTGGGAAA
>SJYW01041334.1:499219-510795 GCA_006410735.1 Raphicerus campestris
AATGAAAAACAAAAATTCTAAATGGATCCTTATCTATTATGCTACTCTTCCAAACTAATTTTATTTCTAGGAAGGACTAACTGGACACCACTGGAGACCTTCAGGGTAAACCTCATGTGCTCAGGAACACAATATAGGTGATTCAGTAAACAAAATTTCCTCCTGAGTCTGCACTGAGACAAAATTGTTTATACATAGAATGACATAAAAGGCATTGCCAGGAATTGTTTTTGTTTTGTTTTTCATTTTAAATTTAATTTTAATTTTTAAAAAAGTATTATTTTTAAGATTTTTTTAAAATCACATGTAAGGCATAGATGGGGATCTCAGGCTGAAATTTTAAGGTACCAAGTAGGTATTTTCTCATCTATTACTACATGTCATTTCAAGAACATATTTATTTACAACTCATCTTTGTCTTAATCTCTGATGAGGCTCCTTGTTTATACTATCACTCAATCTCTGTACACCAGGGAAACAATCAAACACAGTTTGTTAGTCTCTTTCGTGTACACCACAGTAGTAGACATCATGAGAGACAGAAATGTACTAAAGCATAATTCTTGGTCCTTAGAAGAAGTGACTTTTTTTTTTTTTAAGATTTCCCAAGAGCTGTGTGTCCTGTGTTTATGTATGTATGTCTTGCCTTTCGGCATCATTAGCCATTTAGATATCTGTCTCTCCCAATGGACTACTCTACATGTAACTTTCTGAAGATAGGAATAAAAACTATCCAGGAACCAGGCTTTATTCTTTCATAGATCCACCACAGTGCAATAAATATTTACTGAAATATATAAACAGGCCTCTACAATCCCATGTGTTTCTATAGCTTATTAGTTTCAGGAACGCAACACAAGATTTCCTGGAGAGACTTTTATTTATTTTTGGAAATTGTATTTATGTTTAACTTTTTCTTTAGCTTCGGCTGTCCTGGGTCTCCTTGCCGCGGGCTTTTTCTAGCTGCAGCGAGAGGCAGACACTGGTTTCAGGGCGCAGCCTTCTCATTGCAGCGGCTTCTCCTGCTGCCGAGCACGCGCTCTAGGTCACGCGGGCTTCAGGAGTGGCAGCGCGCGCGCTCGGCAGTTGCGCAGTTGCGGCTTGCAGGCTTCAGAGCACAGGCCCGGTAGCTGTGGTGCCGGGGTTTAGTTGCTCCGTGGCACGTGGGATCGAACCGGTGTTCCCGGCATTACAAGGCAGATTCTTAACCACTGGATCACCAGGGAAGCTTGAAACTTTTCAAATTGGTGGTTCGATGATCGAAGTGTTAAAAATGGGTGTTCTGTGGCCAAACCCAACACCACTATAGGCTGAATTTTGATACGATATATAGGTCTGCCTTCTAGAATGTAAGGGGTAGGACAGCAAGAAATGGGTCTATCTTGGTGTATCATTAAGGATAGTTTTGCTACAAAGGAACATGAATCAACTTTAGGGATGCTGGAGTGTAAAGAATCCTAATCAGGGACTTCCCCAGCAGTCCAGAGGTTGAGATTTAGCCTTGAAAGCAGGGGCTGTGGGTTTGATCCCTGGTTGGGGAGCTAAGATCCTATGGGCCTCATGGCCAGTATACTAAGACCAAAAGCAATATTGTAACAAGTTCAATAAAGATTTTTGGAAAATATTTCCATTTTAAAAATTAAAAAAAAAAAAAGAATCGTAATCAATGAAGCATATGACAGAGGAATACAGAGTGGACTATAAGAGCACACGATGGAAAAGGGACGAGAAAAGATCCCAAGAGGTTGTTTCATCTAAGGTGAATCTTGGAGGACAGACACATTTCCAGAAAGAGGAAGAGAAAGGACCATCCCAATGGAGGTGGCAGTGACTGCAAAGGTGAAAAGGGGAAGTGAGAGTTTATCTGAGGTGTCCAGTGAGTGGCTGCTGTTTATTATGGCAGGAAATAAAATTGTCAAGTAGTCATTGATTCATGCTAAAATATTTGTTGAGTGCTTGCTATGTGCTAGTATAATGAATGGTGGTTGTCTTTTTTATCCATTTTCCCTTCTGCAAATCATCATATTTCCTTTCAAATTACCTCATCCCCATTCACCAGTTCCATGGTACTTCACCAGGGGCCCTGCTTTTGTGACTAGGGAGGGGCATAGCTAGAACAATTGGATATTCCTTTCTCAAATATTGCCCAGCCAAAGAAACAGAGAATGGCTGATGTTCATCTAGTTTGCTCCAGCTACAAGACTGTTCTGTCCACTTCTGTTTCCTCTTTCTCAAGAACAGCCCTGGACCATCCTACTTCCAAATCTGGCTCTCCATCCTTCCCATTGATTCTGTGAGTGATATCCCTTCAGGAAATACCCTCTGATTAAATAGCAGAAGACTCAACTGATACAGCCAGTCCCTGTATTAGCAGTGACAATGTACAGCTAAATATTGGTGGTTCTTATTCTGAAGAAGCATGTTGTTCAGAATGGGGTTGGGGTTCTGGTGAGGATTATATAAACAAACATAATTGAGTTATGGAAAAGATACAGTGAAAGCATAGGAGAGCCACCCTACATCTATCTGGGAAAATCAAGGCTGACCTCACAGAAAAGGAAGTTCTTCCTCCATCTCTTGAAGGAGAGGAAGGAATTTATGGATAGAGAAGTGTGGAAGGACATACCAAGAAAAGAACCTTATGCAGGAAGGATCATGGCTTCCTTGGGGGAACTACAGGGATTTCCCTACAAGTATATTTTAGAGGATGCAAAAAAGTTTGCATTTTTCCCTAGAAACAGGGACAAGACGTTCAAGAAATTGTCAACAGTAGAATTAAATGACTTGATATATATTTACAGATAGAACTCTGAAGAATATTAAGATTAGGGTAAGAAATGAGAAGGAAGAAGTGTGCAGTGTGAGCAGAAGGGCTGGGCTGGAGAGGAGGGAAGAATTAGCCTAAAAAGAAAAATAGCCTACAGAAACAAAGAAAGGTTATTTAGATGAGAGATGACAAGGGCTCCAAGTCTAAAAATTATAGTGGGAGAGAATGAGTCTAGAGACATTTCAAAAGGACTTGACAGACTTGAAACCTATGGACTGTGGGAACAAGGAGAGCTGAGGGTGAGGTAGGACGGTCTAAGATAAAGGATAAATCACTGGGTAACTTTAGGTAACAACAAGTTGCCAGTACGATAAAGCACACGGGAGAAGCAGGGGCAGCGGTGAAGAGGCACCTTCACCAGGCTAAGTCGGCATGTCAGGTCTAGAGTTCAGGATGCATGAATGTGGGAGTCATCACAAACCAGTAATTAAAGATATGGAAATAGACGAAATTGCCTGGGAGAGCACGTGGAGTGAGGAGGGCAGAGGAGGGCCCCCAACAGAAGTCTGATGTAGAGTAAGTCTCCAAAGGTGGCCCCAGTGAGCGACGCCTCCCATTATCCCCGCCCGTGTATAGTCCCTGCTCGCAGCGAGTCTGCGTTGGCAACGATCTGTACCTTGACTGTTGCCGTAGCTACACACATCTGTCAAAACACATCAGACTGTACACCTAAAATAGATGACTCTTACTATTTGCTGTGTTCAGTCGCTCAGTCGTGTCCAACTCTGTGCAACCGCATGGACTGCAGCACGCCAGGCTTCCCTGTCCTTCACCATCTCCCGGAGCTCGCTCAAACTCATATCCATTGAGTCGGTGATGCCATCCAACTGTCTTATCCTCTGCCGTCCCCTTCTCCTTTTGCGTTCAATCTTTCCCAGCATGAATCTTTCCTAGTAAGTTGGCTCTTCTCATCAAGTGGCCAAAGTATTGGAGTTTCAGCCTCAGTATCAGTCTTTCCAATGAATATTCAGGACTGATTTCCTTTAGGAATGACTGGTTGGATCTCCTTGCAGTCCAAGGGACTGTCAAGAGTCTTCTCCAATGCCATAGTTCAAAATCATCCATTCTATACCACAAGGTAGCCAAATTACTGATGAAGAAATGCCCCTCACAGAAGCATTTCAAAGATCCATGTGGAATGAATGCTCAAATCGGGATGTCATCATTTTGCAACCCGTGATGAACTGNAAAATCATCCATTCTATACCACAAGGTAGCCAAATTACTGATGAAGAAATGCCCCTCACAGAAGCATTTCAAAGATCCATGTGGAATGAATGCTCAAATCGGGATGTCATCATTTTGCAACCCGTGATGAACTGAGCTGCAGTGGCTGCTAGTAACACAAAAAGAGCCACCTGGACACCAAGTGCTTCTTGAGGAAGAAGACAACACCTTCGGCAAAGCAGTCTCCCCACCGTCAACCAGTCAAACCTGAATCTGATAAAGCCTCTAGATTCAACCATCAATTTGCAGGAAGTACAGAGGACAGGGCATAATGATAAACTGTAAGGTTGCAGTCAACAAAATTGTGACTCTGGGAAANTGATTTTGGAGCCTAAAAAAATAAAGTCAGACACTGTTTCCACTGTTTCTCCATCTATTTCCCATGGAATGATGGGACCGGATGCCACGATCTTCGTTTTCTGAATGTTGAACAAATTCTTTACACCTTGCTAGACAAAACTGCCTGCCCTCTGCACAGCTGTTCCTCCATGGCCCCACCCAGGGAGTCAAGTACCACTGCTTTCTCGCTCTCAGACTCTGCACAACAACGCATTATCCCTCTCTGGAATATCTGCAATTAAAAAAAAGCTGATCTGTAGGATAGAACTAATAAAAATGCCTTTCAGCAGGGAGAAAGACAGATGAGTTAGAAGCTACGGAGCTACCACCTTCCAGGTCCTTCTCCCTGTTCAGTTTCCTTGTTAATTTAACAGCACTCTAGGGTCTAGACATGGGCTGACCCGGTCTGAGTAGAGTTTTAGTGTGGTCACCGGAGAGGGTGGAGGATAGATTTAAGAGGGCAACCCTGGAGTGAGTGAGACCTGCTCAGAGGGTTTGAACAGGGCAAAAAGAGGCAGCCAGGGAGCAGAGGCACTGCGTGTGTGACTTTAAGAACCAACAATCTGCCGGCCTTGTGATACACTGAGTATGGAGGCTGATGGGGAAGAAGTCTAACACGATGCAGGATTCTGACTCCCACGTTGGAGTTTAGAAAGAGGAGTGGGTTTACAGGTAGAGAAAAGAATACTTGGTTTGGGAGACATGCAATTGTTTTCATGTGTTTGGAACAGCTGAGTAAAAGTATCAAGTAGTTAACAGTTATTGAACAAAACAGATACTGGGGGGACTTCCCTGGCAGTCCAGTGGATAAGAATCTGCCTTGCAATGCAGGGGACATGGGTTCAATCCCTGGTCTGGGAACTAAGATCCGACGTGGCTCAGAGCAATTAAGCCCATGCACCGTAACTAGAGAGGCTGGTGCCACAGTGAAAGATCCCTCATGAAGCAACTAAGACTGGATGCAGCCAAATAAATTAAATAAGCATTTTAAAAATAGATACTGCAATCAGTGCTTCAAAGCCTTATTTCTTGAGTCTTTCGAGTCTTTCGGAGACAGGCTTCCCTTTTAGAGAAGCAAAGAATTCATTGATAAGCTAAATAGTGTAAGGTGGGTGACAGAATTGAGGATATTAGCACTGAGCGACCACTTTCACTTTTCACTTTCCTGCACTGGAGAAGGAACTGGCAACCCACTCCAGTGTTTTTGCCTGGAGATTCCCAGGGATGGGGGAGCCTGTTGGGCTGCCGTCTATGGGGTCCCATAGAGTCAGACAAGACTGAAGTGACTTAGCAGCAGCAGCACTGGGAGAAGAGGGCTGCCCTGAGGGCCTGGGACTTGGGAATGGAGCTGGAGCCAAGGCCACGCAAGAGAGAAAGAAGTTGGGAAATGCACATTCAGAGATGAGAAATCTGCCAAGGCCACCAAGAAGCCCAGAGAGGTAGGAGGAAGACCAGGAGAGATGGCTCTCTGAAAAGCCATGCAAAAGGAAGTGACGCAGGAAGTGAAGGACAAAGTGCCAGATCGGAGAAAAGACAGAGCCGCGGTTGTGGGACTTAGCAGCTTCCCATGGGCGATCTTCCCCCAGGGTAAGTTTCAGCAACCTGTGGGCACCTAAAGCCAGAGGACTGTTGCGGCGTTGCAAGCACACAGAAGAAAGGAAGAGGAGAAAGATACTCATTTCTTTTTTAGGCAGGGTAACTGAAGAGGAAAGAGCAAAGGCTCTATCAAGATGAGAGTCCAAGAAAAGTTTTTCTTAATGAGAGGGCAAACTGTATTATCAAACAGTTTTAAAATACGTATATATCTTTGTAACCACCTAAACTTTTATATTATGAAGTTGCTCAAACATAGAGAAAAGTGTAATGATATAATGAACCTCCTTGTCCAGACAGATATTATTTTCTTGGGTTCCAAAATCACTTTGGATGGTGACTGCAGCCACGAAATTGAAACACGCTTGCTCCTTGGAAAAGCTGTGATGAGAACAGTATAGAGAGTCCTTAAAAAACTGGGAATAGAACTGCCATATGACCCAGCAATCCCACTGCTGGGCAGACACCCTGAGGAAACCACAATTGAGAGGGACACAAGTATCTCAGTGTTCATCACAACACTATTTACAGCGGTTAAGACATGGCGGTGACCTGATGTTCATCAGCAGGTGAATGGATAAGGAAGTTGTGATTGCCTTCTCCTGATACGTATATACAAAGGATTATTACTCAGCTATAAAAAGGAATGCATTTGAGTCAGTTCTAATGAGGTGGGTGAACCCAAAGCCTATTATACAGAGTGAAGTAAGTCAGAAAGAGAAAGATAAATACTGTATATTAACGCATATATATGGAATTTAGAGACGGTACCGACAATCCTACATGTAGGGCAGTAAAGGNTAATGAGGTGGGTGAACCCAAAGCCTATTATACAGAGTGAAGTAAGTCAGAAAGAGAAAGATAAATACTGTATATTAATGCATATATATGGAATTTAGAGAGACGGTACCGACAATCCTACATGTAGGGCAGTAAAGGAGACACAGATGTAAAGTACAGACTTTTGGACTCAGTGGGAGAAGGTGAGGGTGTGATGACTTGAGAGAACAGCATTGAAACNCCAAAGCCTATTATACAGAGTGAAGTAAGTCAGAAAGAGAAAGATAAATACTGTATATTAACGCATATATATGGAATTTAGAGACGGTACCGACAATCCTACATGTAGGGCAGTAAAGGAGACACAGAAGTACAGACTTTTGGACTCAGTGGGAGAAGGTGAGGGTGTGATGACTTGAGAGAACAGCATTGAAACATGTACATTATCACATATAAAACAGATGGCCAGTGCCACTTCGATGCATGAAGCTGGACACCCAAAGCCAGTGCTCTGGGACAACCCAGAGGGATGGGGTGGGGAGGGAGGTGGGAGGGAGGTTCAGGATGAGGGACACATGTATACCTGTGCCTGATTCACATTGATGTATGGCAAAAACCATCACAATATTATAAAGTAATTATCCTCCAGTTAATATAAATGAATTAACATGTAAAAAGAAAAGCTATGACAAACCCAGACAGCATATTAAAAAGCAGAGACATTACTTTGCCAACAAAGGTCCATATAGTCAAAGCTATGGTTTTTCTGGTAGTCATGTATGAAGGTGAGAGTTGGACCACAGAGAAAGCTGAGCGCCAAAGAATTGATGCTTTTGAACTGTAGTGATGGACAAGACTCTTGAGAGTCCCTTGAACTGCAAGGAGATCCAACCAGTCCATCCAGGAGATCAGTCCTGGATGTTCACTGGAAGGACTGATGCTGAAGCTGACACTCCAATACTTTGGCCACCTGATGTGAAGGGCCAACTCATTAGAAAAGATCCTGATCCTGGGAAAGATTAAAGGCAGGAGAAGGGGATGACAGAGAATGAGATGGTTGAATGGCATCACCGACTCAATGGATGTGAGTTTGAGCAAGGTCCAGGAGCTGGTGATGGACAGGGAGGGCTGGCGTGCTGGAGTCCATGGGGTCGCAAAGAGTCAGACACGACTGAGCAACTGAACTGAACTGAACTGAATCAGAAGGTACAAACCTTCAATTATAAAATATGTAATTTCTGGAAACCTAATTTACAGCATGGTGACTATAGTTAGTAGTATATACTTGAAATTTACTAAGAGTGTAGATCTCCAATTGTCTTACCACCCCCAGCAACCCCCTCCACACACACCCAAGCTCACATGATAACCACGTGAAGTGATCGCTATGCTAATTTGCTTGTGGTATCATTTCACAATGTAAAGGCACACTTTGCTCATTTTATTGTAATTGGCAGATACCGTATATTAATATTTTACAGACTGAAAGTTTGTGGAAACTGCATCAAACAAGTCTATTGGCACCATTTTTCCAACAGCATTTGCTCACTTCTTGTCTCTGCGTCACATTCTGTTAATCACCACATTTCAAACTTTTTCTTGTTTATTTATCTACAGCTTTGCGTGAGCGTCTCACGGTGGTGCTCCTCTTGCTGCAGAGCACAGGCTCCAGGTGCATGGGCTCAGGAGTTGTGGTGCGCAGGCTCCATTGCCCTGCAGCATGTGGGGTCTTCCCAGACCAGGGCTTGGACAGTGCCCCTGCATTGGCAGGCAGATTCTTAACCACTGGACCACCAGGGAAGTCCCAAACTTTTTGGTTATTACTATTTCTGTTATGGTGATCTTTGATGCTATTACTATGACTTACTGAAGGTTTANTGGACAGTGCCCCTGCATTGGCAGGCAGATTCTTAACCACTGGACCACCAGGGAAGTCCCAAACTTTTTGGTTATTACTATTTTTGTTATGGTGATCTTTGATGCTATTACTATGACTTACTGAAGGTTTAGATGATAGCATTTTTAGCAGTAAAGGCTTCTTTGTTCTTGTGCTGTTTGCAGGATCATAGTTTCCCGATTAGGGATCAAACTTGGGCCCTTGGCAGTAAAAACACTGAGTCCTAACAACTAGACTGCCAGGGAATTCCCCAGCAATGAAGTATTTTTCAATTAAGGTATGCATCTTGATTTTTTAGACATACATTGCTTACATAATGAAAACCACAGTAGAATATAAAAATATATTTGAAAATTTATTTATATTGATTATGGCTTTCACATTAATAATTACTTGGAAAATGGTTATTAGGTGCTGGTATTAAAAATGATTGATGACTCATTGGTTTATGTGTTTCAGTGTCTTCATCTACCATTAATTTTACTAATTTTTGCCTCAGTTTGGATTACTATTTATCAAAGATACTGGGTTATCTGTTTGTTTGAATGAGATATTTATGGTTGTGGAAATGTTCGCCCTAATAAAAGTCTACTTGAATACGGCAATATTCACTTTATTGTGGTGATCTGGAATTGAACCCACAATATCTTTGAGGTCTGCCTGGTGCATTTATATTTCAAGACATCATGTTGTCTTGAAGACACCTTAAATACATACAATTTTATTTATTAATCATACTTTAATAAAGCTGGAAAAACAAAAATAACACATTAATTGCATAAAATAGGTAAAACATGCCATCTTTTATTTTTGGCTTGCAGGATCTCAGTTCCCTGACCAGGGATTGAATCCAGGTCATGGCAGTGAACTAGAATCCTAACCACTAGGCCATCACTGACCTCCCAGCCTCCATCTTTTCTTAAATTATAATGTAATATAACATGTGTAATGGAATATGGAGTTAGTCCAGTTTTTTCAATTAGATTTTTTGTCTGCGCCAGTTCTCCATTGCTGTGTGGGCTTTTCTCCCGTTGCAGCAAGTGGGGGCTGCTGTCCAGTTACGGTGTGCTGGCTTCCCACTGCAGCAGTTTCTCTTTGGTGGAGCACCAGCGCTAGAGGCTGTGGTGCGTAGGCTTAGCTGCTCTGAGGCATGTGGGATCTTCCAGAATCAGGGATCAAACCAGTGTCTCCTGCACTGGAAGGTGGAGTCTTTAGCACTGAGCCAACAGGGAAGCCCTGTACAGTTTTTAAAAGTTTAGAAAAGTCTTCTCTGAGTCTTTTGAGTCAAGTGACCATTTTTTCCCCAATCTTCATTGATTTTTACCAATTTTAGTCACTGTAAGTGAAAGTCGTGTCCAACTCTTTGTGACCCATGGACTAGTCCATGGAATTCTCCAGGCTAGAATACTGGAGTGGGTGGCCTATCCCTTCTCCAGCGGGTCTTCCCGACTCAGGGACTGAGCCCAGGTCTCCTGCATTGCAGGCAGATTCTTTACCATCTTTCCTCAGGGAAACATCTGAGGGTTTCCTTGGTGACTCAGATGGTAAAGCATCATCTGCCTGCAAATGTGGGAGACCCAGGTTCAATCCCTGGGTCAGGAAGATCCCCTGGAGAAGGAAATGGCAACCCACTCCAGTATTCTTGCCTGGAAAGTTCCATGGACAGAGGAGCCTGGTGGGCTACAATCCATGGTGTCGCAAAGATCGACTGAGTGACTTCACTTTTAGTCACTGTAAGAAAAAAATTGATCAGAAATATCTTAAGTAAAAGAGAAATTTTCAAATCTTAGAAATTAGAAATAAACACTATTACCAGTTTCACATACTTCATCCTCCTAATGTTTAGAAAATCTTAAAATTATATTATACACATATACTTTTTGTAACCTGTGTTGTTTTTCTTTTATCAATAGATTTTGCCTTATGTCAATCAGTTCAGTTCAGTTCAGTTGCTCAGTCTTGTCCAACTCTTTGCAACCCCATGAATCGTAGCACGCCAGGCCTCCCTGTCCATCACCAACTCCCAGAGTTCACCCAAACTCATGTCCATCATCGAGTCAGTAATGCCATCCAGACATCTCATCCTCTGTCGTCCGCTTCTCCTCCTGTCCCCAATCCCTCCCAGCATCAGGGTCTTTTCCAGTGAGTCAGTTCTTCATATCAGGTGCCCAAAGTATTGGAGTTTCAGCTTCAGCATCAGTTCTTCCAATGAACATCCAGGACTGATCTCCTTTAGAATGGACTGGTTGGATCTCCTTGTAGTCCAAGGGACTCTCAAGAGTCTTCTCCAGCACCACAATTCAAAAGCATCAATTCTTCGGCGCTCAGCTTTCTTCACAGTCCAACTCTCACATCCATACATGACTACCAGAAAAACCATAACCTTGACTAGACAGACCTTTTTTGGCAAAGTAATGTCTCTGCTTTTGAATATGCTATCTAGGTTGGTCATAACTTTCCTTCCAAGGACTAAGCGTCTCTTAATTTCATGGCTGCAGTCACCATCTGCAGTGATTTTGGAGCCCCCGAAAAATAAAGTCTGACACTGTTTCCACTGTTTCCCCATCTGTTTCCCATGAAGTGATGGGATCAGATGATCTTCGTTTTCTGAATGTTGAGATTTAAGCCAACTTTTTCACTCTCCTCTTTCAATTTCATCAAGAGACTCTAGTTCTTCTTCAGTTTGTGCCATAAGGGTGATGTGATCTGCATATCTGAGGTTATTGATATTTCTCCCAGCCATCTTGATTCCAGCTTGTGCTTCTTCCAGTCCAGCGTTTCTCATGATGTACTCTGCATAGAAGTTAAATAAGCAGGGTGACAATATACAGCCTTGACATACTCCTTTTCCTATTTGGAACCAGTCTGTTGTTCCATGTCCAGTTCTAACTGTTGTTTCCTGACCTGTATACA
>SJYW01041334.1:531810-557559 GCA_006410735.1 Raphicerus campestris
TTTTCCCCTCCTTCTCCCGGCCGCCCCACCTCGCCGCCTCCCGACCCCCCTTCTCCCCCTCCCCACCCATCGTCATGACGGCGTCTCCGGATTACTTGGTGGTGCTCTTCGGAATCACGGCTGGGGCCACCGGGGCCAAGCTGGGCTCGGACGAGAAGGAGCTGATCCTGCTCTTATGGAAAGTCGTGGATCTGGCCAACAAGAAGGTATTTCTGCACGGTTTCTGTCCAAGGGATAGGCGTGGGGGCAGAAGCTGGTCCGAGTTGGAGTGAAGTAGGTAAACAACTGCTCTCGTTTGCCCACTTGTGAGGCTGGACCCGAGGTCTGGAGAATCCACGGAGAAAACCAGACTTCTCTTCCAGCCACTTTTGAACCAACCCTTTCAGCTCTCCAAAATCTGGCCCAGGTGGGGAGGCGGGGCGCCGCCAAGCTCTGTTCTCCTCCCGTCGGGGGCCGCCCGGCAGAGGCGGGGTGGGGTCCCTGGGGGTCCGAGGGCGGACTTCTAGGGCTTTTTCGGACCTGATCCGGGTGGGGGTGGGGCTAGGGGGCAGGGCTGCACCGACCTCTCGGCTACCCGAGCCGCAGGCGACGGGCGAGCCTGAATTCTGAAGCCGGACCCGCCGGGAGGAGTGGGCCTTCCCCACAGGGGAAGGGAGGGAGGAGAGTGAGGATGGAGGTCCCTGCGTTCAGGGAGGGGAAACTGACTCCCTGCTTCTTGTTTGTTTTCTTTCTTTTTCCCGGAGGTGGGACAGTTGCACGAAGTACTAGTTAGACCGGATCACTTGGAGCTGACGGAGGACTGTAAAGAAGAAACGAAGCTCGACGCCGAGAGCCTGTCCTCGGCGCCGCAGCTGGACCAAGCTCTCCGACAGGTGACAGCGCGGGGCCGCGCCGGCCCACCCCATCCGCCGCGTCCGGGCGGCGTGCGCTAGTCCCCGGGGCGGGGTGTCGAGACCCGGGCTGGGAGCCCTCGGTGGACTCTCGGGGGTGAAGTCGCTGTTCCTTGAAGCCTCCCACCCCCCCGGGGTGGTGGGGGTGGGGGTGGTCTAGTTGCTCAGTCGTGTCCGACTCTTGTGACCCCATGGATGGTAGCCTGGCAAAGCTTTTCCGTGCATGGGATTCTGCAGGCAAGAATACTGAAATGGGTAGCTATTCCCTTTTCCAGGAGATCTTCCCGGTCCAGGGATCGAACCTGAGTCTCTGCATTGCAGGCGGATTCTTTACTTTACCATTTGAGATTGGGAAGCCCAGCCCCCGGGGTCTTTGGGCCAAAACTTAGTTTTCCGGCTGTTTCCTGAATCGCTCCTGGGGCCCGATATCCGCCAGGTTATACACCAGTCGTGTGTTTAGCGAAGCTGGAATCCGAGCGCCCTTAACCCCAGGCTGACACCAGGCTGTGGTCTGCGGCTCTGCCCCCGGGGCAAGGGGCGCTGCGGAGCCGGCGGGCGGGTGGGCCTCGCGCGGAGAGCTAGAGGGGGGACCCTGCTGGGTGGGAACCGCGGGGGTGGGGGTTGCTGCTTGGTTTCAGGCTCCTGAATTCCCCCAAGGGCCCGGTTCCGGTTCCGTTTACCTCTTTAGTGACCTTGGGCGCAGCGCCGGGAGGGTTTGTGGGCCTGATCTGGTGGGGCTGCCCCTTGGGTGGCCGCGAAAGTAGTGGAATCCCCTCAGCTGGGGTTCAGGTGACCTGAAAACCAGGATGCTGACGGGTACTGGACCGCGGCTAGGGCGGGGCGCTGAGCACCTGTGCGCAGGTGAGTGCCTGCGTGCTCCCGGCTTCTGCCCTAGAACCAGAGTTGCTAATTACAGGGGAAAGTTACCATTGCTGGGGTGTGTTACAGGAAACGTGATACTACGTTGAACAGAGTGCTTTGTACCCATTTTTGTTGACTGGTCTCTAAGTCGTGTCTGACTCTTTGCGACCCCATGGACTGTAGCCCACCAGGCTCCTCTGTCCGTGGGATTTCCCAGGCAAGAATACTGGAGAGGGTTGCCGTTTCCTTCTTCTGGGGATCTTCCTGACCCAGGAATCCAATCGGCGTCTCCTGCATTAGCTGGCGAATTCTTTAACCCCGAGACAGCAGGGAAGCCTTCTATATACCTATTAGCCACGTTTACGTCAGAAACTGGCATCTTTCTTTAAGTCTAGAGCATCTTAACAGAAAAAAAAAAAAGTAACACCAGAGAATGATGTAATCAGAAGGCAATTTGCTGATGAAATGAGACCTCTGACTTAAAAGTCTTGAGTGGATTTATTACAAAAATGCAAGGAGGAGAGATGTTGAAGGATGCATTTACTAAGTTCTTCTGTGGGTTAACTGAGGATTGATTGGAAAACTCCCCTGTCTAAAGGAAGCTGGACCGTTTGGAGGGACTAGGTCCTTCTAATGTTGCCCCAAGTAGTGGTGTTCCTTGCAGCTGTCAGCCGGGTTTTTTCTGGTTTTAAACAAGAGGGGCCACTTTTCAGAGTTTGTGAATCCTACATCCTTTGCATCCCTGGGTGTGTTTTGTTCTTTTCAGTTTAACCAGTCAGTGAGCAATGAACTGAATATTGTGGTAGGAACCTCCTTCTGTCTCTGTACGGACGGGCAGCTTCATGTCAGGCAAATTCTGCATCCTGAGGCTTCTAAGAAGGTAAGAGTTTCCAGAAAAAGAGATTAGACCTTAGCAGTGACTGGAGGCTTGAGCAAGGGTTTATCCAGGTTTCTGTATTTTAAAAATATGCATATGAGGAGTTAGTAAGTCATGGGTACAGAATTTCAGTTTGAGACGATGACAGGGGAGTGGTGGTGACGGTTCCACAACAATGTGGGTGTATTTAATGCCTCTAAATTATACACTTTAAATTGTCAAAATGGTAAATATTGTATTATGTATATTTTACCACAATAGAAAATTTGCAACACTTNGGGGGTGGTCTAGTTGCTCAGTCGTGTCCGACTCTTGTGACCCCATGGATGGTAGCCTGGCAAAGCTTTTCCGTGCATGGGATTCTGCAGGCAAGAATACTGAAATGGGTAGCTATTCCCTTTTCCAGGAGATCTTCCCGGTCCAGGGATCGAACCTGAGTCTCTGCATTGCAGGCGGATTCTTTACTTTACCATTTGAGATTGGGAAGCCCAGCCCCCGGGGTCTTTGGGCCAAAACTTAGTTTTCCGGCTGTTTCCTGAATCGCTCCTGGGGCCCGATATCCGCCAGGTTATACACCAGTCGTGTGTTTAGCGAAGCTGGAATCCGAGCGCCCTTAACCCCAGGCTGACACCAGGCTGTGGTCTGCGGCTCTGCCCCCGGGGCAAGGGGCGCTGCGGAGCCGGCGGGCGGGTGGGCCTCGCGCGGAGAGCTAGAGGGGGGACCCTGCTGGGTGGGAACCGCGGGGGTGGGGGTTGCTGCTTGGTTTCAGGCTCCTGAATTCCCCCAAGGGCCCGGTTCCGGTTCCGTTTACCTCTTTAGTGACCTTGGGCGCAGCGCCGGGAGGGTTTGTGGGCCTGATCTGGTGGGGCTGCCCCTTGGGTGGCCGCGAAAGTAGTGGAATCCCCTCAGCTGGGGTTCAGGTGACCTGAAAACCAGGATGCTGACGGGTACTGGACCGCGGCTAGGGCGGGGCGCTGAGCACCTGTGCGCAGGTGAGTGCCTGCGTGCTCCCGGCTTCTGCCCTAGAACCAGAGTTGCTAATTACAGGGGAAAGTTACCATTGCTGGGGTGTGTTACAGGAAACGTGATACTACGTTGAACAGAGTGCTTTGTACCCATTTTTGTTGACTGGTCTCTAAGTCGTGTCTGACTCTTTGCGACCCCATGGACTGTAGCCCACCAGGCTCCTCTGTCCGTGGGATTTCCCAGGCAAGAATACTGGAGAGGGTTGCCGTTTCCTTCTTCTGGGGATCTTCCTGACCCAGGAATCCAATCGGCGTCTCCTGCATTAGCTGGCGAATTCTTTAACCCCGAGACAGCAGGGAAGCCTTCTATATACCTATTAGCCACGTTTACGTCAGAAACTGGCATCTTTCTTTAAGTCTAGAGCATCTTAACAGAAAAAAAAAAAAGTAACACCAGAGAATGATGTAATCAGAAGGCAATTTGCTGATGAAATGAGACCTCTGACTTAAAAGTCTTGAGTGGATTTATTACAAAAATGCAAGGAGGAGAGATGTTGAAGGATGCATTTACTAAGTTCTTCTGTGGGTTAACTGAGGATTGATTGGAAAACTCCCCTGTCTAAAGGAAGCTGGACCGTTTGGAGGGACTAGGTCCTTCTAATGTTGCCCCAAGTAGTGGTGTTCCTTGCAGCTGTCAGCCGGGTTTTTTCTGGTTTTAAACAAGAGGGGCCACTTTTCAGAGTTTGTGAATCCTGCATCCTTTGCATCCCTGGGTGTGTTTTGTTCTTTTCAGTTTAACCAGTCAGTGAGCAATGAACTGAATATTGTGGTAGGAACCTCCTTCTGTCTCTGTACGGACGGGCAGCTTCATGTCAGGCAAATTCTGCATCCTGAGGCTTCTAAGAAGGTAAGAGTTTCCAGAAAAAGAGATTAGACCTTAGCAGTGACTGGAGGCTTGAGCAAGGGTTTATCCAGGTTTCTGTATTTTAAAAATATGCATATGAGGAGTTAGTAAGTCATGGGTACAGAATTTCAGTTTGAGACGATGACAGGGGAGTGGTGGTGACGGTTCCACAACAATGTGGGTGTATTTAATGCCTCTAAATTATACACTTTAAATTGTCAAAATGGTAAATATTGTATTATGTATATTTTACCACAATAGAAAATTTGCAACACTTTTATAGAAATATTTGAGGTAACAGTAATTTTATAGATACACCCTTAGGTGACTTAAAAGTTTGTTTTTGTGTATGTTAAGTTTTAGAGAGGCTTGACGACTCTCTCTTTTCCAGAGCATATTAGCTGAATTTTTGACATTTAAAGTGGGTAAAACTGTAGTTAATACATCGTGATATTCCCATCTCTGTAACAAATGCCTTATCCTAGAAAGGAGGGAGCAAAGAAAAATCTTTCAAATTAGAGTGTAATTCTAATGATTTCATTAAAAAGCTTTATATTCTTTTAAATAACTAGTTAAATGTTAATGATAGCATATGGTGTTTTGTCCGACGTTAAGTAAATGTGCAACTGATTGAATTTTGTATCAAAGTGATGGCGTCAGCCTCATCTTTTACTCATCTTTCTGGTATTGAAAAAAGTATGAAATGAGAAAGATAACTATCTTATGTAGATATGATTTCCCTTCTGGGGAAGAATACTGAGGGATTGAGAAAAAATGGTACCCATAGACGGCAAACCCAGTGTGACCAATTATTGTTAATGTAGTTGATCTTATCAACTTAATTAGTTAGAGCTGTAACTTTTTATTGTGATAGGCAGATACTGAACTTGAAAAGATGGAAGTAAAATATTTTCATAAGGAAAGGTATGTGAGGTAAATCTTGCAATAAAAAATGTAGACTGGCAACTGATGTCACCAGTGAGCTGTCAGTGCAGACTTCTTTTTACTTCAGCAGGGAAAGGAAAGAAATGAATTAAATGTATAATGACAACTTTAAAAGTTTAAGGGAGAAACTCAAGTTCCTGTATCATGAGTTGGATAAAAACTCCTCTTTTTACAGCAACCTTAGTAATTGATGAAAAGAGGGTTTATTTGTTAGTTAAATGCTGAACAAATTGCTATACCCTCAATCCAGAAAAAGATACACATATGGAATTTTTTTTTTCCCTTCAAACTCACATGAAGGATAAAATTTAATCTCTCTCTATTGGGCTGGAGTAAAGCAGCAGTTTTTGTTATTTTAGACACACTGCTTTGGATGTGAGACAACCTCCAGAGAAAAATTTTCCTGAGTAACTTCTGTTAAGATTTTGATAAAACTAAAACAATTAATTTAGCATCATAATGAAAATAATTCTATTTATTATAGAAAAATAAGGAAATGGTAAAACAAAAATAATCCTTCTAGTCAGAAAACAAAGTGGTTTTTTGAATGTGAAATAATTGAATGTGTTCTTTCAGATTTTTTTAAAAAGCCTTACTTTTACAAGGAGCATTCATACTACATAAATCTTTTAGCCTATTTTAAGTTTACTGTAACATCAGTATTTTGTGTAAGCAGTAAAAAGAAATTCACTGTCTTAAATGGATATACCTATTTAAACCAAACTTTTATTGTTGGACTTTTGAGTTATTGTCATTGTAAACAGCTTTTAAATAAGCATTTTTGTAGGTAATCTTAAAAGATAAACAATTCAAGATTGCCTATTTTGAAAACGTCACCATGATATACTGATACAGATTTCAAATATAGCATAAGCAAACCACATCTAATAGAATCCAATAAGGAAATATAGAGACATTATTGCATAAACATTACAGGTCACAAACATTAAAAAGTTTTTATATCCTTGACATTATAATGTACAAGTTCCCAGTAAGTGAGAATAGACTGTCTTGAAGTTTTAAGACAAATCTAAAGTCAGTATAACAAAACTAAACTTTGAAAATTATTCAATGAGGATGTTTTTTCTTTCAGAAAAGTGACCACAATAGTGTGATATTTGCTCTGACAACTGAGCTTTGTTTAATTACAAGAGTGATGCTAGTCAATAGGAACCATGTCTTCTTTGCCACTGAGATTTATGAGATATTCTTTTAAGTCTAATTTGAGTTCTCAAGGTTAGCCAGAATAATAATGGCCTGGAAAACTAATGTGGGACTGTAATTTGGCAGAAAAATAATCCTCTTCAGGTAATCAGGAATTTGCTGTCTCATTCTAATTTTAGTGTGTGGAGTATGCTTTATCAGAACCCAGTATTTTAAGCTATGTTTTAATAGAAAACTAAATTTTGGTAAAGACTTAGGATCCTAGGTATAGACATATGTTGTAAACATGCATCTGTATGGAAACTGAGGGGACTAATATCGCTTCCTAAAAGTACAGATGGTCTAACATTGTGGCTGGACAAAGAACATTGTATTATCAGACAGGAAATGTAAAATATAGTAGCCTAAATGTTTTATAGCTTCAGAACTGTTTCAGAGGAATACATAGTGGAGTACAAATGTATAATCCATTGCCTTAAAATGAATTATTTTTTCATGACTCTTTTATATAGGATGTAATACTTTAACAAAAAATGAAGACACTGTTGAATTAAAAAAAAATTTTTTTTAATTGTGGTAAAATATAATTATATTCAGTTCTTAGGTTCCTAACTGTTAGGGAATGACTGAACTAAATGTGTCTAGTTAACAGTATCTACCTTGTCCTTCCTCAGAATGTATTATTGGCTGAATGCTTCTATTCCTTTTTTGATCTTCGAAAAGAATTCAAGAAGTGCTGCCCTGGTTCACCTGATATTGATAAACTGGATGTTGCAGCAATGACAGAGTGTATCCTTTAAGTGATGACTCGGGAATCATTTGAGAAGACAGCTCTAGGAAAACGTGACAGTACAAGAAACTTTAAAACATTGAAATCACTGGTCCAAAACTTGTCTCTTGTACTAGGGGAAAACAGGACAATCAAAGTAGTTACAATCGACTGAATTTGGATGGTGTTCTGAATTTGGGTGGTGTTCTGCCTGGCGTTAGATGTTGATTTTTGTGAGGTGAACACATAAAATAGAATTCAATTTTGAATTATGGGAGTGGCTTGGTTTTAATTTGTTTTTTTCAGTTGATGAATTGTTGAATGTGAAGACCAGAATTTTTTTTGCCAATTCTAAGGCCACTTGATTATCTTGTTTATGGTGTTTGTTTCTGCTGCTTTTGAATGGATAAGAGTGTTTTGGTTTTTTAATTGTGGAGTATACTCTACAAACAGCTGTTCATCATTGGCACCCCTTTTAATCTTATCTGTTTTTCAAATACATGTAGATTGTGGTGATTACTATAACTTATCTGTTGAGAAGATAAAATGAGGTTGAGATTTTACCCCAAATTATTTCATTACCAAGCTAATATATCTGATGCATAATGTACTGTAAAAGTAAATTTTATAATCACAAATCTTGTCATGAATGACCCATCTTTCTTACAGTAAGTCTTTAAAGTGCTAGCTAATAAGCAATTATGTGCCAACTATCAGATGTAACACTGAGTAATAGAGGTGTTGGGGACCCACCCAAAGCCACTATGAGAATCATCATGAAGTCAGATTTAAGTTATTTTCAGGAACTTGTAAGTTACAGATTTTTATTTTTCATTCTTTTTTAGGAGCTAAAGCCTGATTTTTATTTTAAAATTTCTTGATGAAAAAGACAGTTTGGATATTTTTCCTAACCATTTGTAAGCAGATCAAACTCATTATTTGCTTTCTTGGCAGTAGATAGCTAGAATTTTGCTGTAACTGATTTAGCTGCTCAGACGATAAAGAATCTGCCTGCCATGCAGGAGACCTGGGTTCAGTCTCTGGGTTGGGAAGATCCCTGGAGAAGGGAATGGCTACCCACTTCAGTATTCTTGGCCTGGAGAATTCTATGGACAGAGGAGCCTGGTGGACTACAGTCCATGGGGTCACAAAGAGTCAGACACAACTGAGCAATTTTTTCACTAAGTTACTGGTTTAGCTCCCAGCAGCTGGGCTTAGAAGGGTAGAATGTGCTCATTTGAAGGAATTCTTCACAAGAGTTTTCAGTAGAAGGTTGGGACAGTAGAGAAACATTTGTTACGTGTTTTGTTGGTTAGAGTGCTGTGTTGGTTAGCTTGGGCTGCCATAACAAATACCCTAGACTGGTGGCCTATTAGCAACAGAAATGTATTTTCTCACAGTTCTGGAGCATGGAAAGTCCCAGATTAGGGTGCCATCATGGTTCATCTCTGCTGAGGGCTCTTTCTGGCTTTCAGATAGCTGTCTCCTCCTTGCGTCTCACAGTGGGGTGGGGTGGGGCCCTGGCACAGCCAGGAATGAGGTGGTTCTTTCCTCTCTTTATAAGGCCACAGGTCTAACGTGAGGGTCCTTTCCTTGTGGCTTCATTTAACCTTAATTATCTCCTAAATAATCTATTCCCAGATAGTCATATTTAGCAGCTAGGGTTTCAACATATGAAGTTTGGGGGACACAATTCCATTGATAGCAAATACTAAACCATTAATGTGCTGGTACAAAATAAAGAAAAACGTATGCGAAGTATTAATAGATAGTGGAGGGAAAGTCTAATAGAAAAAGATAATTTGAATAGGAAAGGCAGCATTCAGGTTTATCCCTGATCACCCAGTTTTTTTTTCTCTTTTAGCAAAGAGAATCTTTCTCTAGTCCTGATTAGTCAGATACTAGTAAAAATTTGCATAGCTACAAACAAGTGGTTCTTACATTTAGGTATTCTGGTTTTTTTCAATGTATTTTCAGTTCAGAGATAACTTGTTAAAAGCTTACCCATTTTTTTCTCCTTGGTTTCTTAAGAGCTTAACATATATAAGATTTGGGGTATTAGTAAACATCTTCAGTACATTAACATGGGCTTTTTACTTGCTCTGTGCTGTATTATCTGGGCTTCCCCNTTTTCATTCTTTTTTAGGAGCTAAAGCCTGATTTTTATTTTAAAATTTCTTGATGAAAAAGACAGTTTGGATATTTTTCCTAACCATTTGTAAGCAGATCAAACTCATTATTTGCTTTCTTGGCAGTAGATAGCTAGAATTTTGCTGTAACTGATTTAGCTGCTCAGACGATAAAGAATCTGCCTGCCATGCAGGAGACCTGGGTTCAGTCTCTGGGTTGGGAAGATCCCTGGAGAAGGGAATGGCTACCCACTTTAGTATTCTTGGCCTGGAGAATTCTATGGACAGAGGAGCCTGGTGGACTACAGACCATGGGGTCACAAAGAGTCAGACACAACTGAGCGATTTTTTCACTAAGTTACTGGTTTAGCTCCCAGCAGCTGGGAGAAGGGTAGAATGTGCTCATTTGAAGGAATTCTTCACAAGAGTTTTCAGTAGAAGGTTGGGACAGTAGAGAAACATTTGTTACGTGTTTTGTTGGTTAGAGTGCTGTGTTGGTTAGCTTGGGCTG
This sequence comes from Raphicerus campestris, assembly GCA_006410735.1. Taxonomy (NCBI): domain Eukaryota; kingdom Metazoa; phylum Chordata; class Mammalia; order Artiodactyla; family Bovidae; genus Raphicerus; species Raphicerus campestris. The sequence continues at coordinate 541,826 of SJYW01041334.1, forward strand.
CCATAACAAATACCCTAGACTGGTGGCCTATTAGCAACAGAAATTTATTTTCTCACAGTTCTGGAGCATGGAAAGTCCCAGATTAGGGTGCCATCATGGTTCATCTCTGCTGAGGGCTCTTTCTGGCTTTCAGATAGCTGTCTCCTCCTTGCGTCTCACAGTGGGGTGGGGTGGGGCCCTGGCACAGCCAGGAATGAGGTGGTTCTTTCCTCTCTTTATAAGGCCACAGGTCTAACGTGAGGGTCCTTTCCTTGTGGCTTCATTTAACCTTAATTATCTCCTAAATAATCTATTCCCAGATAGTCATATTTAGCAGCTAGGGTTTCAACATATGAAGTTTGGGGGACACAATTCCATTGATAGCAAATACTAAACCATTAATGTGCTGGTACAAAATAAAGAAAAACGTATGCAAAGTATTAATAGATAGTGGAGGGAAAGTCTAATAGAAAAAGATAATTTGAATAGGAAAGGCAGCATTCAGGTTTATCCCTGATCACCCAGTTTTTTTTTCTCTTTTAGCAAAGAGAATCTTTCTCTAGTCCTGATTAGTCAGATACTAGTAAAAATTTGCATAGCTACAAACAAGTGGTTCTTACATTTAGGTATTCTGGTTTTTTTCAATGTATTTTCAGTTCAGAGATAACTTGTTAAAAGCTTACCCATTTTTTTCTCCTTGGTTTCTTAAGAGCTTAACATATATAAGATTTGGGGTATTAGTAAACATCTTCAGTACATTAACATGGGCTTTTTACTTGCTCTGTGCTGTATTATCTGGGCTTCCCCAGTGGCTCAGATGGTAAAGAATGTGCCTGCAATTCAGAAAACCTGGGTTCAGTCCTTGGATCGGGAAGATCCCCTGGAGAAGGGAATGGCTACCCCACTCCAGTATTCTTACCTGGAGAGTTCCATGGAAGAGGAGCCTGGTGAGCTACAATTCATGGGTTGCAAAGTGTCAGACACGACTGAGCAACTAACACTCAGTTTTCACTTCATGCTGTATTACCTATACATTATGCTCCATACTCTTTAAAATTTCTATATACCTTTATATAATTTTTGCATTATCTGACTTTTAGGCAAATGGGTAATATGCTATGCTGACTATTTTTTTCTGTCATTCCTTTTCATTCTAGCTCCATAACTATTTGTTGGCAATTTTGTCCCCTCCCCAATACCATAGGACTGAAAATTGGAAATATTTGACTACAATAAACAGGTGAATTATGAATAAAGCTAAGTTAGGCTCCATTTCAGGCACGTGTGTGTGCTCAGTTGTGTCAGCCTCTTTTGCAACCTCATAGACTGGCCTAACAGGCTCCTCTGTCCATGGAATTTTCCAGGCAGACATATTGGAGCAGGTGACCATTTCCTACTCCAGGGGGTCTCCCTGACCTATGGATCAAACCTCAGTCTCCTGCATTGGCAGGTGGATTCTTTTGCACTGAGCTACCTGGGAAGTCCTTCTCTAGTTCCTTGACCATGGATCAAACCTAGGAGTGTGGGGTCTTAGCCCCTGGGCCACCAGGGAAAGTCCTTCAAGCCTCACTTTTATTTATGACATTTCCCAGTGAAAGCTTTGTGAACCCTGGATGTAAATGAAGCAGTAAGACCACTTTGATAAAAGGTTTAGGCATTGCTTGTATGCAGTCCTGGTTCTCATATTAGCACTTATTTTCCTCTTTTGTCTTTGTGTTCTAAAACCACTGCTGGAGTTAATGTTAGAGCCTCTCTTGAGTTCTTCCAGTGGCAGTTTTGCTACCTGCTTTTTTGAGTTATGCAGTCCTAAGTAGAGAGAAGACCTCACTTAGCAAGTGAACTATGGCTGGCATTTTGTAATCAGGTGAAGTAGGAAGGGTGTGATGCTAGGAATTGGGGCCCATGTAAATTTTTTTTTAAAGGAAGAAATTTATCATGGATCCCTTGGGAGAAATTAATTCTACCTGTCCCCTGCTGAAAGTCCATTTTGATTATGAGGCTGTTTGTATGACTTACCTGTTTGGTTTTTTTTTTTTTTTTTTTTCTTTTTTTTTTTTAGAATAACCCTATTTCCCCCACAGTCTTGAGTGGAATTACTTCCTCCTGGTTTCTTAACCTATTTGCTTGTTAGTTTCGTTATTCGTGAGCTGATTTATTCTCGTTAATCGAGACCTTTACCACTGTTTATTTCATTTTACCGAGCCTTTACTGAGAACTCATTTTAAATGAAATATGGCCTTATCCAGAGAGCAGGTGAAAGTAGAGAACTGTTGATTGGAGTTTATTGTTTATCCCAGTAATAGCTTCCTAAGAGCCCGGTGGAGGGAAGTATTGCCCCCTTTTTATAGCTAGGGAAACTGATGCTTTGAGGTTTTGTCTTAAGTTAGAAATGGCAGCATTTGAACCTGAATCTGATTGCAAACATCCTGCTTGTTACTGCTGCTGCTAAGTCACTTCAGTCGTGTCCGACTCTGCGACCCCACAGATGGCTTGTTAACTAGGGGATAAAATTCTAGAATTTGTAAGGATTGTTTGACCATTGGGTTGCCTATTTAAATAGATTATCTCTCTTATAAATTTATATTGTTTGAGACTATAATATTCAGGGGGAAAGGGAAGTTCAGTTCAGTTCAGTCGCTCAGTTGTGTCCAACTCTGCGACCCCATGAATCGCAGCACACCAGGCCTCCCTGTTCATCACCATCTCTCGGAATTCACTCAGACTAAGGGAAGTTAATTTTGTAAAATTACAATCCAGTTGAAGGGTATTAATCCATATATGCTGTTTGACATTATTAGCAAATGCCATTTCACTAAGGCAGCTTTACAATATCATGGTTAAAAAAAAAAAAATCACTAAACCACTCTTGTCTGCCCATCCAGGTGTTAGCAGGAGTGTGTCTGTGTGTGTGTGTGTGTGTNAGCTGATTTATTCTCGTTAATCGAGACCTTTACCACTGTTTATTTCATTTTACCGAGCCTTTACTGAGAACTCATTTTAAATGAAATATGGCCTTATCCAGAGAGCAGGTGAAAGTAGAGAACTGTTGATTGGAGTTTATTGTTTATCCCAGTAATAGCTTCCTAAGAGCCCGGTGGAGGGAAGTATTGCCCCCTTTTTATAGCTAGGGAAACTGATGCTTTGAGGTTTTGTCTTAAGTTAGAAATGGCAGCATTTGAACCTGAATCTGATTGCAAACATCCTGCTTGTTACTGCTGCTGCTAAGTCACTTCAGTCGTGTCCGACTCTGCGACCCCACAGATGGCTTGTTAACTAGGGGATAAAATTCTAGAATTTGTAAGGATTGTTTGACCATTGGGTTGCCTATTTAAATAGATTATCTCTCTTATAAATTTATATTGTTTGAGACTATAATATTCAGGGGGAAAGGGAAGTTCAGTTCAGTTCAGTCGCTCAGTTGTGTCCAACTCTGCGACCCCATGAATCGCAGCACACCAGGCCTCCCTGTTCATCACCATCTCTCGGAATTCACTCAGACTAAGGGAAGTTAATTTTGTAAAATTACAATCCAGTTGAAGGGTATTAATCCATATATGCTGTTTGACATTATTAGCAAATGCCATTTCACTAAGGCAGCTTTACAATATCATGGTTAAAAAAAAAAAAATCACTAAACCACTCTTGTCTGCCCATCCAGGTGTTAGCAGGAGTGTGTCTGTGTGTGTGTGTGTGTGTATGTGTGTTTCACCACTTCGTGATAGGAATAAACCATACATGTTTGTGTGGGCGTGCTATTAACGCTTGCTGCTGCTGCTAAGTCACTTCAGTCGTGTCTGACTCTGTGCGACCCCATAGACGGCAGCCCACCAGGCTACCCCATCCCTGGGATTCCCCAGGGAAGAACACTGGAGTGGGTTGCTGTTTCCTTCTCCAATGCATCAAAGTGAAAAGTGAAAGTGAAGTCGCTCAGTCGTGTCCGACCCTCAGTGACCCCATGGACTCCAGCCTTCCAGGCTCCTCCGTCCATGGGATTTTCCAGGCAAGAGTACTGGAGTGGGGTGCCGTTGCCTTCTCCGACTAACGCAGTAACAGTGGCCTATTTTTCCCACATATTAAAGATCGATGTAATAGCCTTACTGGCAGAGTGGTAAGAACACGAGCTCTGGGGTCAGATTTCCTGGGGGTGAATTTACTGGACCTGCAGCCTCAGTTTCCCCATCTTGAAATGGACGTGACTGTTGTAAGGAATAATGCTGTGGTTCATGCAGCCTCTTAGGCACTGTCTGCCCTACCATGTAATCTCCAGTGTAGACTGGGTTGTTGAGTGTGATAGAAAAAGAGAGCCAGCTGCCGATGACTGAAAGGACTTCCTTATTGATTTAGGACCTTATCTAAACTATTTTACACCTAAATATTGTTTTCTAACCTTGTGTGAGACTGGGTATAAGCCTTTTAACATGTCAGCTACATGTTAGTACAGGTAAACCTAAGGGTTAATTTAGCTTCTCCGTTGTAAAATAGTGTGTGTGAATGTGGTTCATTCTGCGCTTGTGTGCTTGTTTTTATAATTATTTTTAATTGATAGTTTTGCAATATTGATTTCTATCATACATCAACATGAATAGCCATAGATGTACTTATGTCATCTACCTGTTGAGTCTCCCTCCCGCCCATTTCACCCTTCCAGGTTACCGCAGAGCCCCAGTCTGAGTCTCCTGAGTCATACAGCAAATTCCCTTTGGCTCTTTATTTACTTATGTTAATGTATGTGCAACCATGCTCCTCTCTCCATTTCTCTCTCCCTCCTCCCCCACCCTTTGTCCATAAGTCCATTCTCTATGTCTGCATCTCCATCGCTGCTCTTTGAACAGGTTCATCAGCGCCATCCTTTTAGATTCCGTATATATGCATTAACATATGACATTTGATTTTTTGACTTCACTCTGTATAATAGGCTCTAGGTTCATCCACCTCATTAGAACTGACTCAAGTGCATTCCTTTTTTCGGCGAGTAATACTCCCTTTACCACAGCCTTATCCATTCATCTGGCGATGGACATCTAGGTTGCTTCCAGGTTCTAGTCATTGTGAATAGTGCTGCAATGAACACTGATATACATGTGTCTTTTTCAGTTTTGATTTCTTCAGAGTATATGCCCTAGAAGTGGTATTACTGGATAATATGGTGGCTTGTTTGGTTTTTTATTTTAAAAAATGTTGTTTTGGTTTTGCTGGGTCCTCGCTGCTGCGAGAAGTCTTTCTCTAGTTGCGATGTCTGGACTTGTCATCGTGGTCGCTTCTCTTGTTACAGAGCATGGCCTCTGGAGCACAGGCTTGGTAGAGGCTTGGGGGCTTAATTACTCTGAGGCATGTGGCATCTTCCAGAGCAGAGTCTGTGTCCCCTGCATAAGCAGGCAGATTCTTAACCACTGGACTACCAGGGAAGTCCACCTGTTTGTTATGATTAGTTGAACTGGATCTTATGGTCGCACACACCTTCGTTGCCCTTCTTAAAAAAATAGAGGCAAATGCTGAGTCCTCGCTGGTATCTTTTTGCGTATGAAGGGCTTTAAAATATCACCTGGTTAAGCTGGGTTACTAGTTGGCCTTCTTAGNATTACTCTGAGGCATGTGGCATCTTCCAGAGCAGAGTCTGTGTCCCCTGCATAAGCAGGCAGATTCTTAACCGCTGGACTACCAGGGAAGTCCACCTGTTTGTTATGATTAGTTGAACTGGATCTTGTGTTCGCACACACCTTCGTTGCCCTTCTTAAAAAAATAGAGGCAAGTCCTCGCTGGTATCTTTTTGCGTATGAAGGGCTTTAAAATATCACCTGGTTAAGCTGGGTTACTAGTTGGCCTTCTTAGCTGAAGTGGGGAAGAAAGTATCTTTGGCTCCACACGGCTGTGATGTGAGCCAGATCGGCCAGTAGTCTGGTTTGTGGTGTGTGATAAATTAAAGTGACTAGAAGTACTGTGTATTCTTGGCCAGCACTCAGAGTTGTTAGGTTAATTTTATGTGGTTTATTTTGATTACAAAATAGTTTACCTTTAAAATGTGAGTTTGGGAATTCTAGGATAGTTGTTTTGTTGTAGAAGGCTTTTGAAAACATTATCGTGGAGTCTCTCTTTCCTAATTTGTTTATCGTATATAAATGTCTTTTTCTAAGGTAGACGTTTCTCTTTTATTTTGCTTTGGCCCCTACTTCCAGCTTATGTCTTCAGAGGTATAACTGACTTGTCAGTTCTCTGCTTTTGTTAACAATAGTACCTCCTGAAGTAATAGTTGTTAGGATGAATCTCATTTTTCTCTCCCTCTTAGAAAGCGTAGGCTTCTGCGGAAGAGTTAAAACTACAGATATATGTGCCCCAGCATTTATTATAAAATAAATTTTGTTGCTTTTAATCTTACATTCTTGTATAGTGGCATTCTTATTTGCTTCTTTCAAAGCTTACTTTAAAATACAGCAGATTATTTATACAACCTGTTTCGTTATTTTATTTTATTTTGGCCACTCAGTGTGGCTTGAGGAATCTTAGTTCCCTGACCAGGTATTGCACTGTGCCCCCTGCAGTGGAAGCAGAGTCCTATCCACTGGACTGCCAGGGAATTCCCTGGAACCCATTTTTTATAAGGGTAATTTTATCACTTTCCCTTTCTTCCTTCACATAATTGTAGGAAATTCAGTTCTTATTTGGAGCACTGTTTGAACCTTTTTTGTGGTCTATTCCTTTGTTCCTTTAGCACAGGAATTTTATTGAAAAATGTCTGTCTGGCAATATAGGCAACTGTGTTAGACTATAAAAAAGCAAACAATAGAAGGGGAAGAAGCACACTTTGTCTTTGGCGGGAGGTGGGGGGCTACTGTTTAATGGCAATGAAAAATGGCTTTGAGTTGGAATTTTGAATTATGATGCAATTTTAACATGGTTTCAGTTTAGTTGCTCCGCAATGCCTTTGTTTTATATGGGTGCTTTCTCCTCGAAACTAAAAACTTGTTTTAAACTAGTTTTTAAAAGATGCTACTTACCAGGGAAAATTGAGTGTTCTGAAACGAAACGTGTGGCCTTTCAGGCCTTCAGAAAAGGGAACTCCTTTTGAATGGATCAGTTGATACTGAGGTGCTCTGTGAAATTTCTCTCTGAATTCTGCCTTCAGAGAGTATAAGCGTGGGTTAAGCCCTGAGATCTGTTTCACTGACGTGGTGCCCTCTGTTCACCTACGCACGAGGCCTCCGAAGGTCTCCGAGTTCTGTGTAAGTGCAGCCCGAGCTCAGTTGTAGCGTGAAACGCTCATGTTGTTCCCACATGTCTGGCTTTACCCTTCCGCGTTTCCTCCCGGCGCGTCTCTTTTGCAGAGCTCGCCAAGCCTGTTGGTGCTGTTGTGGCCGCCTCGAGGGCAGAATGACTCAGTTGCATGACGAACCGTAAATCAGGAGGCACAGACTCATCTTTCCTTCCCTCAAGATCAGACGCGCAGAAGGTCATTCAGTATATAATTGTGAATTGATAGGAGAAAGAATCGGTACTAAACGTGTCTTTCTCGCTCTCCTGTATATGTTGTTCATGTTACGTTCTGGTAAGAATTACTCAAAACTGAATGAATCTTCCAAAGACAGTGGTGTGGCTGAGTGGGTGGTTTGGGCATGCAGGAGGTTGGGTGACTTTTAAAAGTTGCTAGGAGCTCAGAGCTGCTGATCTTCCTGGTGTGTGATGACTTGAAGGGAAACATGTTGGGACCTGTTATGTGGAACCAGGTTAGCCACATGTCTACAACACAGTCTTAATTCAAAAAGTCGAGTTCAGTAAAAGAATTCTTCAGGTGCAGATCTATTCTACACAAACAGAGTACTTCACGTTATTACTTCTGATCTTTTTCACTTGGCTTTCATATAGTTATTTGTTAATTATTTTATTACATATATTATTCCCAAAGTAGTTTCCGTAGGTTGGTTTTAGACTTAAACTAGATAAAATGCCTTCTCAGCTTTAGTACAACTGAGGATGTCTGCTTACATGTAATCCAAGTATTCTCAGGTTCAGACTGTAGTTCAGATGGGATCATGACCCCTGCTAGAGAATTCAGTCACTTAGTCCTCTTTTCTGTTTGTTGGTTTTCAAACTTTTAATTTCGTATCGGAGCATAGCCAATCAAGTGTTGAGGTAGTTTCAGGTTAACAGTGAAGGGACTCAGCCATACATACACATGTCATATATGCATTTAGAAAGCTTCTCACAAACTGTTGCTCAAAACAAACAGAGCTGCTTATCTCGGGGCGGCGAATTGCATACACATAGTCAGATCAGAACTGTATGATAATTCCAGCTCCATTACCTACCGGCTGGGAAACTTGAGTGAGTTACAGAACTTCTCTCCATCCTAGTTTCATCATCTGTTTGGTTTCACTGTCATCCACCTGGCAGGGCTACTGCAAAAGTATAGGAGGAAATAGTGTTTGGCACAAAATGGTGTGTAATAAATATCACCACTCGTGTTAGTAGAATCTTAGAAGTTACTAGGTGCTGTGGTAGATGGAAAGAGATCAGAGGAAAGGGAACCTGTGCTCAGGAAATGCAAAGTAGAGTTGAGGAGAGTCATAGTAATATTGTATAGAAATAGTATCTGATCAACTCAGATTGATGGTTGTGACCTTGAGCAGTTAAAGGAGGCTTTGGTGCTGAGTGGGAGTGACCCATGGTCTAATTTGGTTGAGGGATTATGAAGATAAGAGGATTTTATAGGGGAGTTACCTGAGCAAAGGTGAGGCTTATGCCTCTTGTCATTTACAGAAGAGAAAAAACTGGTTTGAGTGGAGCATACTCTCCCCATCCAGTTCCTTCAAAGTTTAGTTTCCCCCCAAGATTCTGCTTTGGGATAGAACGTTACAATGTGGCAAATATTTCTGCAGGACTCTCTATTTTTGGCAGCTTTATTCTTCCAAATCAGAAGTTAGCAATCCTAGTCACTAAAGGGCTAGAGAGGCCATGTGTTAGATTTTGGAGGCCACATACAATCTCTTCTCATTCTTTCTTTACAATCCTTTTAAAAACAAGAAAGCCATACTTTTCTCTGGGCTGCCCAGAAAGTGAATGAGGGTCAAGGGNAAGCACACTTTGTCTTTGGCGGGAGGTGGGGGGCTACTGTTTAATGGCAATGAAAAATGGCTTTGAGTTGGAATTTTGAATTATGATGCAATTTTAACATGGTTTCAGTTTAGTTGCTCCGCAATGCCTTTGTTTTATATGGGTGCTTTCTCCTCGAAACTAAAAACTTGTTTTAAACTAGTTTTTAAAAGATGCTACTTACCAGGGAAAATTGAGTGTTCTGAAACGAAACGTGTGGCCTTTCAGGCCGTCAGAAAAGGGAACTCCTTTTGAATGGATCAGTTGATACTGAGGTGCTCTGTGAAATTTCTCTCTGAATTCTGCCTTCAGAGAGTATAAGCGTGGGTTAAGCCCTGAGATCTGTTTCACTGACGTGGTGCCCTCTGTTCACCTACGCACGAGGCCTCCGAAGGTCTCCGAGTTCTGTGTAAGTGCAGCCCGAGCTCAGTTGTAGCGTGAAACGCTCATGTTGTTCCCACATGTCTGGCTTTACCCTTCCGCGTTTCCTCCCGGCGCGTCTCTTTTGCAGAGCTCGCCAAGCCTGTTGGTGCTGTTGTGGCCGCCTCGAGGGCAGAATGACTCAGTTGCATGACGAACCGTAAATCAGGAGGCACAGACTCATCTTTCCTTCCCTCAAGATCAGACGCGCAGAAGGTCATTCAGTATATAATTGTGAATTGATAGGAGAAAGAATCGGTACTAAACGTGTCTTTCTCGCTCTCCTGTATATGTTGTTCATGTTACGTTCTGGTAAGAATTACTCAAAACTGAATGAATCTTCCAAAGACAGTGGTGTGGCTGAGTGGGTGGTTTGGGCATGCAGGAGGTTGGGTGACTTTTAAAAGTTGCTAGGAGCTCAGAGCTGCTGATCTTCCTGGTGTGTGATGACTTGAAGGGAAACATGTTGGGACCTGTTATGTGGAACCAGGTTAGCCACATGTCTACAACACAGTCTTAATTCAAAAAGTCGAGTTCAGTAAAAGAATTCTTCAGGTGCAGATCTATTCTACACAAACAGAGTACTTCACGTTATTACTTCTGATCTTTTTCACTTGGCTTTCATATAGTTATTTGTTAATTATTTTATTACATATATTATTCCCAAAGTAGTTTCCGTAGGTTGGTTTTAGACTTAAACTAGATAAAATGCCTTCTCAGCTTTAGTACAACTGAGGATGTCTGCTTACATGTAATCCAAGTATTCTCAGGTTCAGACTGTAGTTCAGATGGGATCATGACCCCTGCTAGAGAATTCAGTCACTTAGTCCTCTTTTCTGTTTGTTGGTTTTCAAACTTTTAATTTCGTATCGGAGCATAGCCAATCAAGTGTTGAGGTAGTTTCAGGTTAACAGTGAAGGGACTCAGCCATACATACACATGTCATATATGCATTTAGAAAGCTTCTCACAAACTGTTGCTCAAAACAAACAGAGCTGCTTATCTCGGGGCGGCGAATTGCATACACATAGTCAGATCAGAACTGTATGATAATTCCAGCTCCATTACCTACCGGCTGGGAAACTTGAGTGAGTTACAGAACTTCTCTCCATCCTAGTTTCATCATCTGTTTGGTTTCACTGTCATCCACCTGGCAGGGCTACTGCAAAAGTATAGGAGGAAATAGTGTTTGGCACAAAATGGTGTGTAATAAATATCACCACTCGTGTTAGTAGGATCTTAGAAGTTACTAGGTGCTGTGGTAGATGGAAAGAGATCAGAGGAAAGGGAACCTGTGCTCAGGAAATGCAAAGTAGAGTTGAGGAGAGTCATAGTAATATTGTATAGAAATAGTATCTGATCAACTCAGATTGATGGTTGTGACCTTGAGCAGTTAAAGGAGGCTTTGGTGCTGAGTGGGAGTGACCCATGGTCTAATTTGGTTGAGGGATTATGAAGATAAGAGGATTTTATAGGGGAGTTACCTGAGCAAAGGTGAGGCTTATGCCTCTTGTCATTTACAGAAGAGAAAAAACTGGTTTGAGTGGAGCATACTCTCCCCATCCAGTTCCTTCAAAGTTTAGTTTCCCCCCAAGATTCTGCTTTGGGATAGAACGTTACAATGTGGCAAATATTTCTGCAGGACTCTATTTTTGGCAGCTTTATTCTTCCAAATCAAAAGTTAGCAATCCTAGTCACTAAAGGGCTAGAGAGACCATGTGTTAGATTTTGGAGGCCACATACAATCTCTTCTCATTCTTTCTTTACAATCCTTTTAAAAACAAGAAAGCCATACTTTTCTCTGGGCTGCCCAGAAAGTGAATGAGGGTCAAGGGCTGCCTTTTGCTGTGTTTTCATCCATGTTCCTTAAGGTTTAGGGTGTGTGTCTCTCTGCTGATCAGAGTTTTGCCACAGCATCAAATTGCCTTATGCAANAACAACTTTTTTCTTCTTTCCCAATTTGAATGTCATTTCTAAATGACATAAGCAGGAATTGTTGTGGACCATAGACTACCATCAGTGCCTGAGAATTCAGCAGTTTCATGGAAGAAATAGTTGTTTACTAAAGAGCTTATATAATGAGTAACTCAGGGAATTTAAAATATACTTAAAATTCTTAACTTCAAGGAAAAAACTTTACTCAAAACACTTAATTGACTTCAATATATAAAGTTTCCTGCCCCCCCTCATTCTTTTTCTTAAAAATGTTATTTTCAGGCATAGCTTTTTAAAAACCTATTACAGAAATTTTCAAACAAGTAATTTGGAAATATATTTGTTACTCAGTATTTTGCCAATCTGGTGTCATCATATTGAAGACATTTTAAAGCACAGAAACCTAAACGTCATTTCTTTCATGTGTTGCTGCTTCTGTGCCGAGTATATCTCTAAGCGCCTTATTCTTAAGCGTTAATGCTGTTGCTGCACTCGATTCTTCTCAACCCCGTGGACTACAGCCTGTCAGGCTCCTCTGTCCATGAGATTCTCCAGGCAAGAATCCTGGAGTGGGTTGCATTTCCTGCTCCAGGGGATTTTCCTGACCCAGGGATTGAACCCATCTCTTGTGTCTCCTGCATTGGCAGGTGGATTCTTCATTACTCTGCCACCTGGGAAGTCCTTAAGGATTGATAACTTTAGCTAAAGCAGATAAACTTAACTAGAACACATATGCCCATCTTGATAAACAAAATAAGCCTCTTTGGCTTCCACTGCCCTATGTAAGCATCTCCTTGGTATATATTTATTGCAGTGAAGTAGGTTTAAAGGAAAAACTGACACTTGTCTACGAGTTTATTTAATAATGGAGTAATGCTTTTTATTTTATTATTTAAATTCAAAATAAACCATAATAACCACAAAACTAGAATGGGATTGCTTCCAGACAGGGTGTGATTTGGGAGGAAAGAATGTGATGGAGTCTTCCTGCTTGCCTTTTACTTGTACCTTTCAATGTTGTCCTCAGTTCCTATTCAAAAATAAGACAAAAGTGTGTTTAAAAAACAAAAACCCAAAGTAGTTTCTAAAATAATAGCCTTTGTAAATGTGCCTCTCTGGAAATTGTAACAGCATGGATCACAGTGTGTTTTGCTTGCTTCTTCATCTACAGCTTTTCATCAAAATACTACTTTTCAAACTGTCGTGGTTCTCAAAATATGTAAGATTAGTTATCATTTTGTGCTTTAAATCAAGCAAAAAGATTATTTTAAAAATANAAGCAGTTTCTAAAATAATAGCTTTTGTAAATGTGCCTCTCTGGAAATTGTAACAGAGCATGGATCACAGTGTGTTTTGCTTGCTTCTTCATCTACAGCTTTTCATCAAAATACTACTTTTTAAACTGTCGTGGTTCTCAAAATATGTAAGATTAGTTATCATTTTGTGCTTTAAATCAAGCAAAAAGATTATTTTAAAAATAATTTCGGGTGTTGGATGTAGTTTTCAAATGTAAAATGAAGCTTTGTGGGGGCAGTTCTTGTTTTGAGTAAGCAGTCTGTAACTTTACTATGTATTTGGAACATATTATGATAAATGTAGTAGGGGGTTTAAATTTTTGCACTCTTTAACATAATTGGNTAATTTCGGGTGTCGGATGTAGTTTTCAAATGTAAAATGAAGCTTTGTGGGGGCAGTTCTTGTTTTGAGTAAGCAGTCTGTAACTTTACTATGTATTTGGAACATATTATGATAAATGTAGTAGGGGGTTTAAATTTTTGCACTCTTTAACATAATTGGAGTAAATTTAAGTTTAGCTACCAAACAATTTTGACAGTGCCTAAATTTGCTCACTATTTTAGTGAAAAAGATTCTCGAAATACTTCTTTATTCCTTCCAGAGTGTTTTTCTATTTCCTGGTTAAACTCTCTCCAGGAGCGAGATACACTTGGAAAGAGAGCCTTTAAAAAGAGCTGCCAGAAACGGAGGGTCCACGTGTGCTGCCCAGTGCATCGACCTGAGTATTAAGTGCAAAAGAATGTTGCAAAGCCAGCCTTCTTGAGACTATTCACTCCAGACGAACAAGTTAGTTCAGAAATTTCCAAATGAAAATTGATTCCAGCCTTTTCACTTGCTAGGATTAAAACATTGTTTCTCCAGTCATTTTCCAAATATAGGGTCTTTATGTCACTAGGGGTGTTAATAACTGTTAAACAAAGACTTGGTGCAGTAATTTTGCAAGGAAGTAGAAACCAGATTTCTTTTTGTAAGACTTCTCAGGATGGTTTCTGTGTTAATGTGTTGTTGATGTATTGTGACTCATTCAGAGGAGAGTATATTCTCTCCTCTAATTTTCTTTTCCCTTAACCTCTTTCTCTAATAAGGTAGATCATGCTTTTGATCTTTGTCCTCTAGAGAAATATGACAAGTCATTGTTTTGTCATGCTATAACTGCTTCTACTTTGGAATGCTATCCGTGTTGCCAGTGTTTGAAGTGAAGTGAAGCCGCTCAGTTGTGTCCGGCTCTTTGCAACCCCATGGACTGTAGCCTACCAGGCTCCTCCCTCCCTAGGATTCTCCAGGCAGGAATACTGGAGTGGGTTGCCATTTCCTTCTTCAGGAGATCTTCCCAACCCAGAGATTGTAACCTGGGTCTCCCGTATTGCAGGCAGATGTTTTACCATCTGAGCCACCAGGGTAATTTGTAATTGTTAAATGAAAGGGTATTGTATTATGAGAACTGTTTTCAAAAGAGTATATATTTAGTTTTCTTGGTTGTTAGACACCTTGGGCTTCAGTGTTTTCATATATCTTTCCCTGTTCTGAAAAAGAATTTGCAGTGATGTATTAGGATACAGAGTATTAAAAAATGTGATATAAATTAAGACTTGATAAAAATATAAGATAGGAAATATTTGATAGTTTGGCAATTAAATTAATATTGGCATAACAATCATGGGCTTTGGGCAGGAGGAAACTTGAATTGCACACTCATAATTTCAAAGGAAAGAAAGTCATAAATTTCTAAGGGAAATCCAGGTTTTCTCCTCATTGAGTTTGAGAGTTATTACTCAAATCCATAGAGAGAACGTGGATTGCTCCCATGAAGGAGATCTTCCACTTTATAACTCACGTGTTTGACTCCAGCCACAAGTATACATATATCCCCTCCCTCTGAGCCTTGCTCCAGAAGTTTCTTAACACGATCTCAGGGTCACCTGCTGACTGAGTCTCAGCAGCAATGTCTGCATAGCTGTGATGCCCTAGCAGTCTTTTGAAAATAAACCTTTGGGGAGAACCCCCCCCACCATGCTGTTTTCTTTTTTTCTTCATTTCTTCTCACCTCCCCTCAGGCCTTTGCTGGTTCAGGCAGCCCCTTCTTGGCAGATCAAGGGCAATCTCCTTGTTAGCTCATACAGTCTGTCCATGCCCTGTAGGAACTCCGTGTTCAGTGTTAGGTTGACTCACTCATTTGGACCCTAACCCTCGGGTTCTTTTGTGGTTCTATCAGTTTTTGAATCTTGGCAGCTTTTGAGTACCGGCTACATTATTGGTACTATGTCCATCTGAGACTTTTTTTTTTTTTTTCTTTTTGAGAGTGTTGGGATCTTAAGTTTCCCAACCAGGGATTGACCCCATACCCCCTGCAATGGGAACAGTCTTAACCACTGAAGTGCTTCTAACAATTTAATTTTAGAGTAACTGCTGGAAGAACTATGGTGTCCATTAGTAGCAACTCCAGTTCACTTCCCTTCTACCCACTTTACTTGCTGCTTCCTCATCCCTAAATAACTGTGAACCTATTTTGTGTTTCTATGGATTTGCCTGTTCAGATGTTTCATATAAACAGAAGAAAGCGGTTTGTGGTCTTTCATGACTAGTTTCTTTGATTTAGCTTGTTTTTGAGGTTCATTCATGTTGTAACAATTTTCATTCCTTTTTATGGTTAAACAGTATTCCATTGTAGGAGTATACAACATTTAGTTTATCATCAGCTGTCAGACACTTGGGCTTGTCTATTCTCTCTGACTATCAATAATGCTGTATACATCTGCATTCAAGTTTTTGTGGGGACCTAGATTTTCAGCTTTCTTTAGTTAGGTATGTACATAGGAGTAGAATTGCTGGGTCATATGGTAACTTTATGTTTAACTTTTCAGAAACAGCCAAACTATTTTCCAAAGGGGCTTCACCATCTTAACATTCTCATTAACAGTGTTCTGGCATTTTTTCTTTCTTTACACCCTTTTCAACTCTTTTAACTATTTTCATGGGTGTGGATTTGCTGTCTCATTATGGTTTAGATTTACATTTATTTA
>SJYW01041334.1:559922-570027 GCA_006410735.1 Raphicerus campestris
TTTTTTTTTTTTTCTTTTTGAGAGTGTTGGGATCTTAAGTTTCCCAACCAGGGATTGACCCCATACCCCCTGCAATGGGAACAGTCTTAACCACTGAAGTGCTTCTAACAATTTAATTTTAGAGTAACTGCTGGAAGAACTATGGTGTCCATTAGTAGCAACTCCAGTTCACTTCCCTTCTACCCACTTTACTTGCTGCTTCCTCATCCCTAAATAACTGTGAACCTATTCTGTGTTTCTATGGATTTGCCTGTTCAGATGTTTCATATAAACAGAAGAAAGCGGTTTGTGGTCTTTCATGACTAGTTTCTTTGATTTAGCTTGTTTTTGAGGTTCATTCATGTTGTAACAATTTTCATTCCTTTTTATGGTTAAACAGTATTCCATTGTAGGAGTATACAACATTTAGTTTATCATCAGCTGTCAGACACTTGGGCTTGTCTATTCTCTCTGACTATCAATAATGCTGTATACATCTGCATTCAAGTTTTTGTGGGGACCTAGATTTTCAGCTTTCTTTAGTTAGGTATGTACATAGGAGTAGAATTGCTGGGTCATATGGTAACTTTATGTTTAACTTTTCAGAAACAGCCAAACTATTTTCCAAAGGGGCTTCACCATCTTAACATTCTCATTAACAGTGTTCTGGCATTTTTTCTTTCTTTACACCCTTTTCAACTCTTTTAACTATTTTCATGGGTGTGGATTTGCTGTCTCATTATGGTTTAGATTTACATTTATTTAACTACTGATTTTGAGCAACTTTATGTGTGCTTACTAGCCATTCACCTGTTTTCTTTGGAGAAAAGTTTATTGAAGTCCTTTGCACATTTTTTAATTGAGCAATTTTTCTTACTGTTTTTTAGTTGTAAAATTTCTGTATATATTCTAAGTAGGACATCTTATATGACTTACAAATATTTTCTCCCAGTCTGTGGGTTGTCTTTTCATTTTCTTGATGATGCCCTTTAAAGCACAAAAGTTTTTAAGTTTTTGGTGGGTTTTGTTTTTGGCCGTACCACACAGTAAAATCATGGATTCCTAACCATTGGATCACCAGAAGAAAAAAATCAAAGTAGCAAGTGTTAGTTGCTCCGTCATGTCTGACTCTTTGCAACCCCTTGGTATGTCCATGGAATTCTCCAGGCCAGAATACTGGAGCAGGTAGCCTTTCCCTTCTCCAGGGGATCTTCCCAACCCAGAGACTGAACCAAGGTCTCCTGCATTGCAGGCAGATTCTTTATCATCTGAGCCACCAGGGACTAATTCCCCAAAAGTTGTCAATTTTGATGCAGTACAACTTATCTATTTCTCCTTTTCTCACTTACACTTTTGTCATATAGAATGCTAGGTCATGAAAATGTATTGCTACATATTCTTATAAGACTTTTGTAGTGTTAGCTCTTGTACTTAGGTGTATTATCCATCTTGAACTAGTTTTTTATACATAGTAAGGTAGAAGTCTCAATTCATCCTTTTGCATGTGGACATTTCACTGTTAAGCACCATTTACTGAAAAGAGTTATTTTCTCATCAAATTGTCTTGGAACTCTTGTCAAAAATCAGTTGACCAGGGACTTCTGTGAGTCCTATTGTTGACTCCATTGTTGGGGAACCAGACTGGAGCCATGGCAGGCTTGACAGTTTGCACCAGGCCTAGGTTTTGAATTCTTGTAAACCTGGGTCATTTTTCCAGGAGACTACACCCTAGCAGGGTCCCACTCACCCTAGGATGAAGGGCTTGAGCTACTTCATCTTGTGAAAGAATTCCATCCTGCAAGGTCCCAGGCAAAAGAACTTTGGACATTACCCAACCTAAGCCCACTACCCATAGCCAATCAACTCTCAGATTACCTAACCTAGCCCCACTGTACATGAGCCAGTCGGTCACTAGGTTAAACCTTCTGACTTAACGTTCAGGAGCTTGTGATTTACCTTGGAAGTAAAAAACCAATCAAGAATCTACACACAAATTCTATGGATGAAAGTAACCAACCAGTTATTTGTCAACTTAAACACCCACTAAAGTGGCCAACCAGTTGTCCTCCTGCTTGAACACCCCCTCTTGTATCCTTTTACCTGATTAAATTCCCTATAAAAGCAGTGCAGCCCAAGACTCGGGGCTCCCTCCATATAGCTGCTGCGTCGGTGCCAGGGGAGCCCTAGCTCGAGCCAGCAATAAACCCCTTTATGCTTTCGCGTTGCCGTGGACGTCTTATTTCTCTCAGTTTTGGGGACTCGGACTTTGGGCATAACATCCATGCTTTCACTGCTGAGGGCCTTGGGTTCAGTCCCTGGTCTGGGAGCTGGGATCCCATGGGCTAACAAACAAGCAAATAAATTGACCATAAAGTAATTTTATTTCTGGCCTCTCAAATTCTATTCCGTTGATCTTTGCCTACCGTTATATAAGTACCACACCAAAATTACTGTAGCTTTATAGTAAAGTTTTTAGGAAATTCACAATACTTTGCTCTTTTTCAAGAAAGTTTGGATTTTCTTGGTCATTTGTAATTCCATGTATGTTTTAGCTTCAGTTTTGTTGATGTCTGGGGGGAAAAAAGGACAGACTATCATAGCTATTGCATCAAATCTATACAATTTGAGAGTATTGCCATTTTAACAAAATTAAATTGTCTATGAGCATACACTGTCTTTCCATTTATTTAGATGACTTCTATTTTTTAACAGTGTTTCATAGTTTTTAATGCGTAAATCTTGCTGTTCCTTTGTCACTTTTTTTGGTAATATTTTGTTCTTTTAATGCTATTATGAGTGATTGCTTTCCTTATTTCATTTTTGGGTTGTTCACTGTAGTGTATGTATGTATGTGAAAGTCGATCAGTCGTGTCTGACTCTTTGTGACCCCATAGACTGTATATGTAGTCCATGGAATTCTCCAGGCCAGAATACTGGAGCGGGTAGCCTTTCCCTTCTCCAGGGCAACCCGAGGATTGAACCCAGGTCTCCCATATTGCAGGTGGATTCTTTACCAGCTGAACCACAAGGGAAGCCCTATTGTAGTATACAAAAATGTAATTGATTTATTTTGTACATTGATCTTATATTTGTAACCTTCCTGCTTTGAATGAATGCTGCCTGTATAGGGGGAAGCACTGAGCTAGGAGTTAAGAAATCTGGGTAGTTCTTTGGTTTTGTGAAGAGCTAACTGGTTGTGTGACCTTCGGGAAATTATTTAACTCTTAGTTTCCATTTATACCTCTGTGAAAACAAGAAGGTGTGGCTGAATGATGGCTAAAGTCCCTTTCAGCCCTAAAGATCAGCATTCCCTCTCCACTCTCACAGTTACACATAGATTGACTTTCGGTCTCTAAACAGACTCTCCTTGCAGAGAGTTGTAAAAATCTCTCCAAGTAACTCAAATATGCAGATGAGTTGACAATTACTGTTTTAGAGACTTAGATTATGGGCAGCTTGATGTCAAGTAATATTTTCAAGCTTCCATATTTTAGATGTGATGAAATGGAAGAATGGTGATGGAAATAGCAAGCATGAGAATAATAACAGAAGAACAAATTACTGCGTTTTATGGTTTGTGGCGTATTTCGATACGTTAAGTCATTGATGCTGAAGGACAATCCTGTGAAACTAGGAAGGGTTTTCATTCCTGTTTAAGAAATGATAAAATTGGAGTTCAGAGAAATTAAGTGACTTGTTCAAGGTTACTGTGCTAACAAAGTGGAGGCTAGGATCGGATTCACCATCTGGTATCATTCCTGTTAACCTGTCAGTTAGGATTTGTAGGATAGATAATCTCAAAAATTCTTAGTCCCTTTCATTATGTTTACTTGTCTTTGAAGTGGGATAATTACCTACTTAGAATGACTTGTGTTGATAATCTAAAGCTGTGGATCTTGATTGCTCTTTTAAGCTAATGACTTAAAAAAAATCCCTATGCATGTATGAGTATCGAGCAACTAATTGTGAAAAACAGATTGGTATGGGACATGGTGAAACTAATTTCATAATATGGTAATCACTTGAGTTACTACATAAAGAATGATTAGTTATTCATGTGGCTTGTGTTTCTTGGAGGTAATTGTTGCAGATACACTAAAAGGACCCACCGTTAGTTCCCCCTCGTGTTAATGGTGGTCAATGTAATTTGTTATACATCCCTTCCAATTTACTCGGCCCCTCCCCCAGCACAGTTTCTTTTTCAGTTCGGTTGGAAGAATGACTCATGGGTGCTATAGTGCTTTGCTCTCATATTGCTCTGTACTTAACTGTTGTGCATTTGCTTGTATACAGGGATGAACAGTGTGTTCTTGGGAGCAATCCTTTTGTATACTTCTGGTGTCTGGCTATGGTTCTGTTACTCCTTTGTGTTCATGACTTTTCTTGCCTTAGTATTTCTGGTAACTAGCCAGTTAATCATCAACCAGCTGGGCTTTGGAAGTGGTGCTGTGGTTGAGTAGCTGCAGCAGTTTCCTTCTCTCCTTCCTTCACTTAAGAATCTCGGACAGAACCAGATCTCTGGGGACCCCCTGCGTCTAACTCTGCATTCACCCTTCTGTCTTTCCAACTTCGGGCTTTTGTAGAAATGGGGGACAGAACAGCTTGTGGTGTACTTACCTGCCTTGGGAGAGAGAACTGAGAATTCTAAGAAAGGTCACCTTGAGAAAGTGTTTCTTTAAGTAACTATTGTTTTTAGAGTAAATATTAGACATTGTCTGTTTCTATTGGTTCATTGTGCTTTCTCTCCCTTTAGCCCCCCAGGTTCGCCCAATAGTCTTGGCTACTTCCCTACAGCTGCTAATCTTAGCGGTGTCCCTCCACAGCCTGGCACGGTGGTCAGAATGCAGGGCCTGGCCTACAATACTGGAGTTAAGGAAATTCTTAACTTCTTCCAAGGTTACCAGGTCAGTACCTTGAAGAAGAAAAATACTAAGCGCCCTGGCTGATGCGCCTACAGAATGCAGCCAGGAATATTCTCTGAAACTCATGTGTGTACAAGTGCTTTTAAATAGATTTGCTTTATGAAGAACCAGAGTCAAGGGGGACTCATCTGAGTGCTTACTTCAAACTCATGCCTTTGGAAGGATTAGGGCTCTTCCATGATGTTTTAATTGCTTCCACTTAATCCTAGGTGCTTTTCTTTTTCTCTCTTTCCGTTGGGCTACTTTGAGAAAGCTCTTTATGCACACAGTGGTGTGGGTCTTTCCATCTAGAATAAGACTGGTTAAGAAGGAATTTTCTTCAAAGTCAAATTGTTGACTAACAAAAAAATAAGAGACTTAGAGTATTTAAAATGTAGTCTGAGTCCTTTCTGCCTGGTATGGAAGAAACAAGGGTGACTCAACGAATCTTTAGATGGTAACTCTTTTGAAAAGAGCTGTAGGAAGTGTTTCTTTTATGATAACTCTAATGAAACTGATTTTTAGTCTTTTCCATTTTTCTAACACTGCCTATGTCCATCAGTTGTTCTTTGATTTTTGCTAAGAGCTCGTTAAAAGCAAGCACAGTCTTCTCATTCTCATCTTACCTGAGAGGATACTTTTCCTTCCTTAAATCACATGGTTAGACCCAAACTCCTTCTTCCCTACAATGTCTACAAATCAGTACCTTGCAGTCTTTTACTTGCACTAAAAGCAAAAATGGTCTTTCCTCTTGGAGCTGAGCCTTGCTAGAGTCATTAGAGTTGAAAAGCATTTGTAGGCCTAATCATCAAGTCCTAAAGTTTAACCCTGCAACATGATAAGGGTTTTGCCTGCAGGCGCAGTTGCCCTTGAACTCTTAGAATAGGTTTACAAGGTTGGTGTCCATGAACCGTGGAGTCGCACAGAGTTGGACATGACTTGGCGACTGAACAACAGCAACAAATCCATAAGTCGTGGAGGATTGCGGAGCTCAGCTAAAGCAATGCCAGTGGGGATGCCCCAAACCGACGAAGTCACCATCATGGGATATTTTTTGACAATTGAAGAAAATCTGTCTGATAGTGAAAGACGGAATGAAATTGGACAAAAGTTATGTTTTGTTACTGCTTGGCTTAGCACATTCTTTGCATACATAAGCTATTTTTCAGAGATTAGCAGGTACTTTGCTTTTTCCCTACCTGTTGGAATCCTTTGGAATGGTAAAGAGTTCCTTCCCAAACTTCATATCTGATTCACTAGATTACTAAGAGAGAATTTTACCAATGGCTATTGAAAAGATAAAATCACATGGAGAATACATTTGAGTTTTGTGTTTTCTCCTATGATTTTCCAGTTGTTTTGACTAATTTTTATTACATTCAAACTGAATAGCGTTAAGTGGTCATACATACAAACTGTATAAGAGTAAACAAGACTGCTCTTCTAATGGGTATTTATCAAACCACAAACACATAATAGAAGTTATTTCTAGATTTATGGCTAAAAGATTTATAGGTTTCAAAATTAAGATAAACTACAGATTGAAGTTATTTTATCTTGTAGTAGCCTCTAGGGAATTGTTCAGTGTTGGAGCAGACCTAATATAATCAGAAGCAAAAAGATTCTGCAAAACTATTTTGTCTCAAGGCATTTGCCTTCATTTCTGAAGTGCTTGGAATTTATGAACTGGCTAGATAAATTAGGATTACGTAGGAACCTCAGTTATCTAATTCAGCATATCAAATTATTCCTGAATAGTTTTAAGGTAGTTAAAATGCATACATTCAAAATCTTTTGTATATAACCTAATTTCATGTCACTCTTACATAAAAGTTCGTATTTTCTGCTGTCTTTAAGAGTCCTTGCCTTCTTATTTCTTTTCGCCTGTTCTCAGTTGTTTTAGTAATGGCCACTAACCATGAAGCTCTAGATTCTTTTAGATAAGGCTTTGTCACAAGATAAAAAAATCAGTGGATGACTTCTTAAAAAAAATTGTTCTAAAGTGTAATCTTTATGTCTATCTTTATATATGGGGCCTATATTGCTGTTGCTTATTTATTGGGAGGTTTTCATTTGATTTCTGGGTTACTTAAAATTCATCCTACATAATTACATAATTTTTAAATGTAGGTAATAATACCAAATCCTTGGTAATAATTGTTTGCATGAATGAATGAAATCTCTTTATGCTTTCTGATTCTGTCTTTTAAAACATACATACATATATATAATAATGGCACATGTCATTTTTATAAATATTACTTTTAATTTTTAGATGTATAGTTCCCCTTAGCAAAATTCTTTCTGTAAAACTACTCCCACTTAATTTTTCCTTATTTGATTTGAGGTTGAAGGTGCTGGAAAGAGTTGATTTAGAAAAAGAGAATTGTGATACTAAAGAAAGATGCAGGATATCAAATCTACATTTTTGTAAATTAACCTGAGTAAGGCCCATTTTGATAAATGAAATTAATAGAATGAGAATTGAATTTATGAAGGCAGGCTAAAAATATTTAGTGATGAGGATGTCATTCTGGTCGTGGAAGTAAATCTTTGTCTTTACTTTGGTTGATGGACCTCTTATTCTGAAATGGGCTCTTGGGTATCCTTATATTACTCCTTTAACTTTTTCATTTACTCTTTGCATTAACCTTTGCTGTCAGTGGCTTTGCATTTTCAATAGTGCTAATTATTTTTTCTCCTCCAAGCACTGACTTTAATCATTATCTCTTTGGGCCACTCACTGCTTTAACTTGCTGCACTGCTAAGAGAACTAGATTGATATTACAAATATAGCTAATGCTTGTGGTGTCATGGAAACTGTATTGTTAACAAGATCTGAATTGTTTGGTAACGTTGTGGTACACTGTTCTTTTCCTGTCTGCATGTTCATCTAACTTCCCGCTTAGAAGAAAATTTTTATGGTATTTAGATATGTTACGTAAGAAATGATTTGAGGTTCAGTTACTTATATGGCTTGTATCAGCGTTAACTTGTTTCCTATGGTTTTAACGTCCTGTATATAATTCAGTTGATAGAACTGTTGAGTTGAAATGCTAACCATCTGTAGTGATTGTTTGTCCATGTTTTGATCCTGTTTGTTTTAACTTGCATTTTTAGTATGCAACCGAGGATGGACTTGTACACACAAGTGACCAGGCCAGGACTCTATCCAAAGAATGGGTTTGTATTTAAGGGCCCCAGCAGTTAGATCATCCTCACAAAAGAAGGTAAGCCTTCATGCTGTGGAAGTTAAATTATATAAAGGGCCTAACAAAGAAAGATCAAGAATCTCGATGTTTTTTAAGTCAGGTGGGACTTCTCTTCCCTTTTTGTGATATAAGAAATGGCAGAAATCTTGGAAGGAATGGAGACTGAAATTAAGATTGTCATCTTAGTATCTAAGCAATATATATGGAAGCAGTTGTGTGTTATTTTGGCGGTAAGGTAAAACTTCCATTTGGAAATTATTTTAAAGTATACAGTTAAATGATAATTAGTGTGTTTGCAATATTGTGTGACCATTATTTCTGTCTAGTTCCAAAACATTTTTATCAACTCTGAAAGAAAATCCCATACCCATTAAGCAATAGCTCCCAGTTTTCCTCCCAACAGACCCAGGCAACCAATCTACTTCATTTCACATGGTTTTGAGGTTTATCCATGTTATAGTATGTATTCGTATGTCATTCCTTTTTTGTGACTGATTAATAGTCCATTGTATCAAGTCAGAATTAATATTCTGGCTTGATGGACATGAGTTTGCGTGAACTCCAGGAGTTGGTGATGGACAGGGAAGCCTGGTGTGCTGCAGTCCATGAGGTCACAAAAAGTCAGACACGACTGTGTGACTGAAGTGATTATTCCATTGTATGGCTATGTGAGATTTTTTTTTCCCCCATATATCTATTGATGGGCTTATAGGCTGTTTCCACCTTCTGGGTATTGTAAATAGTGCTAATATGAATAATTATGTACCAATATTTGAATATTTTAAATTATTTTGGTTGTATATTTAGGAATAGAAACACTGAGTCATATGATAACTCTATTAAGTTGGTTATACTTTTTTCCCTAGTTTCTCTTTTCTAAAGTTGTGATAAAATAATATATAACATGATATGATTTTAATCATTTTTTAAGTGTACAGTTCAGGGCATTAAGTACATCCACATTGTTTACAAAGTCTAGCTCCTGAACTTTTTACCTTCTCATGCTGAAACTCTATTAAATAACATTAAACATAATCTCCTATCCCTCTTTCCCTAGCCCCCTGGAAACCATTATTCTCTTATGTTACTGTGCATTTGACTATTAAATTACCTTATAAATGAAAAAAACACAGTATTTGTTCTTTCGTGGCTGGCTTATTTCATTTAGCCTAATGTTTTTTAAAGTTCATCTGGATATACTTTAAATATGCCTCATTCCAAAATGATTATAAGGTTTTTGTCGCATGTCTTCCTCCTCTTCTAAAACTAAATCTAGAGGAAAAGGATTCTGATAGCATTTTGAATAATTTTTTCTCCCTACTAATTCAGTTCAGCTCAGTCGTGTCTGACTCTTTGCGACCCCATGAATCGCAGTAGGCCAGGCCTCCCTATTCATCACCAACTCCCGGAGTTCACTCAGACTCATGTCTGTCGAGTCGGTGATGCCATCCAGCCATCTCATCCTCTGTCGTCCCCTTCTCCTACTGCCCCCAATCCCTCCCAGCATCAGGGTCTTTTCCAGTGAGTCAACTCTTCTCATTAGGTGGCCAAAGTATTGGGAGTTTCAGCTTCAGCATCAGTCCTTTCAATGAACATCCAGGACTGATCTCCTTGCAGTCCAAGGGACTCTCAAGAGTCTTCTCCAACACCACAGTTCAAAAGCATCAATTCTTTGGCACTCAACTTTTTCACAGTCCAGCTCTCACATCCATACATGATCACTGGAAAAACCATAGCCTTGACTAGATGGACCTTTGTTGGCAAAGTAATGTCTCTGCTTTTCAACATGCTATCTAGGTTGGTTATAACTTTCCTTCCAAGGAATAAGCGTCTTTTAATTTCATGGCTGCAATTACCATCTGCAGTGATTTTGGAATCCCCAAAAATAAAGTCTGACACTGTTTCCCCATCTATTTGCCATGAAGTGATGGGACCAGATGCCATGATCTTCGTTTTCTGAATGTTGAGCTTTAAACCAACTTTTTCACTCTACTCTTTCACTTTCATCAAGAG
>SJYW01041334.1:580159-591599 GCA_006410735.1 Raphicerus campestris
TTTATCATAGCTTTCCTTCCAAGGAGCAAGCAGCTTTTAATTTCATGGATGCAGTCACCATCTGCAGTGATTTTGGAGCCCAGAAAAATAAAGTCTGTCACTGTTTCTACTGTTTTCCCATCTATTTCCCATGAAGTGATGGGACTGGATGCCATGACCTTCATTTTCTGAATGTTGAGCTTTAAGCCAACTTTTTCACGCTCCTCTTTCACTTTCATCAAGAGGCTTTTTAGTTCCTCTTCACTTTCTGCCGTAAGGGTGGTGTCATCTGCATATTTGAGGTTATTGATATTTCCACTGTCAGTCTTGATTCCAGCTTGTGTTGGTGCAAAAGTAATTGTGGTTTTACATTGTTGAACTTTGCCCTTTGATATTGGAGTATCAATACATTCTTAAATAAATGTGGTTATATTATACATCATTTTAATGTGCATTTCACTTCATGTTTTCTTGATAATAACATTATTTGCTGTTAATTTTATGTTTATTTTAGACTATGGGAATGTTAGACAAAAAGCAAACTCAAGCAATTTTTTTATTTGAGTTCAAAATGGGTCATAAAGTAGCAAAGACAACATACAACATCAAAAACCCATTTGGCCCAGGAAGTCTGACAAACTTATAGTGCAGTGATGGTTCAAGAAGTTTTGCAAAGGAGGTAAGAGCGTTGAAGATGAAGAGTGCAGTAGCTGGTCTTTGGAAGTTGACAGTGACCAATTGAGAGCCATCATCCAAGCTGATCCTCTTACACTACACAAGAAGTTGCTGAGAACTCAATGTTGACCATTCTATGGTATTTGGCATTGAAACAAACTGAAAAGGTGAAAAAGTTCTATAAGTGGGTGCCTTATGGGCTGACTGAAAAACAAAAAATCATCATTTTGAAGTGTCATCTCTTATTCTACGCACCAACAAATAATTTCTCAATTCAATCATGATGTGCAAAGAAAAGTAGATTTTATATGACACTGGGTGATGACCAGCTCAGTGCTTGGGCCGAGAACAAGCTCTGAAGCCCTTCCCAAAACCAAACTTACACCAGGAAAAAGGTTATGATCACGGCTTGATGGTCTGCTGCTGGTCTGATCCACTGCAGCTTTCTGAATCCTGATGAAAGCATTACAATCTGAGAAGTATGCTCAGCAAGTCAATGAGATGCAGCAAAACCTGCAATGCCTTCAGCAGGTATTGGTAAACAGAATGGGTCCAATTCTTCTCTGAGACAACACCGACTGCACATTGTGCAATCAGCACTTCAAAAGTTGAACAAATTGGGCTACAAAGTCTTACCTCATCCAACATTCACCCAATCTCTCACCAGCTGACTATTACTTCTTGGAGCATCTCAACAACTTTTTTTCAGAGAAAACGCTTCCACAAGCAGCAGAATGCAGAAAACGCTTTCTGCATCGAATTATGAAGCATGGATTTTTGTGCTACAGGAAAGAACAAACTTGTTTCTTTTTTTTTCTAATACTTTATTCTACGTTACAATACTGTATTGGTTTTGCCATACATTGATGTGAATCAGCCACAGGTGTACACGATCTCCCAATGCCGAAGCCCCCTCCCACCTCCCACCCTATATCATCTCTCTGGATCATCCCATGCACCAGCCCCAAGCATCCTGTATCCTGTATTGAACATAGACTGGCACTTCATTTCTTACATGATAGTATACATGTTTCAATGCCATTCTCCCAAATCATCCCACCCTCCCCCTCTCCCTCAGAGGCCAAAAGTCTGTTCTATACCTCTGTGTCTCTTTTGTTGTCTCACATACAGGGTCATCATTACTATCTTTGTAAATTCCATATATATGTGTCAGTATACTGTATTGGTGAAACTTGTTTCTTGTTGGCAAAAATGCATTGATTGTAATGGTTCCTATTTTGATTACTAAAGATGTGTTTGAGCCTAGTTATGATGATTTAAATTCATGGTCCAAAACCACAGTTATTTTCATACCAACCTAATAGAAAAGTGGAGGTTTGCTATGAGGATACTGAGTGTGAATGACTGGATCAGAAAATGCAGCTGATTAGGTATAGTTAGAAGAAGTGAATGTGAAAGAAATGACTGCATTTTAAAGTATGATTATTAACTAGATTTGAAATCATTGGGTTGTGAATTTCAGTTCTGACTATCAGCTAGTAGAGCTTCAGGGCTAGAAAATTAACACTTAAACATTATTGCTCAGTGTGTAACATCAGGATAATGACACTTGCCGAACATTTCTCTGCTGTCTTTACAGTCACTTTAGTATGATCATATTATGTATGTGCATATGTGCTCAGTCACGTCTGGCTCTGTGGCCCCATGGACTGTAGCCTGCCAGACTGTATCCCTGTTCATGGGATTCTTCAGACAAGAATACTGGAGTGGGTTGCCATGTTCTCCTCCAGGGGACCTTCCTGACCCAGGGATAGAACCTGCATCTGCGAGTTACCTGGGAAGCTCATATTATGTATATATGTACATATATAAATAGTTATTTCGAGTAAGGAATCATTAAAGTTACACTAAACACTGCTTAAATTCAACAATTACAACCATTTTTTTCTTAGAGAAGTTAGACTTTATCAGCACCAAAGTTCCAAGTGGAATGATGATATGCATCCAAAGGAATGACTTCCTCCACTCAGGAAATCAGCGTTCACATCTCAGATGAACTACTCTAGGTGAAATGGGGTTCAACAAAGTTGCCAAAGGGGACTGAACCTTGGAAGCCAATGAAAGATGGAAGGAGATTAAAATTAGTGGGGCCTTAAGAACGGTAATTGTTTTTACCTTGGGGTTTTCTTGTAACTGGAAAAAAAAAAAGGAAAGAAAACAAAGGCCTCTTTGTCTTTTTTCTATCAGTCATTAGATGCCTGCTTCATCATCCCATATTCAGACTGGTTATTTTATCGAGAATTGTTGCCAATGCTGTGTGTTGTGTTTAGGAAAAGGGTGCTAGAGGGGAGTAATTGCAAGTACTTCTGGCCTTTCATCGAAACCCAGGAATCTTAAGTGACAGCTGTTTGAGGGACTTGTCATTCAATTTAGTGGTTTGAAATCCTGCCGGTGGTTAAAAAAAACCTATGGTTCATGAGTTTGCAGCCACTGGGGTCCACACAGTCTCACCAGAGCACTCGCATTTCATAGGAAACCACCGTCTTGTTGGGCCAGAAGGATGCCGGGCAGACATCCTGACCACGATATTTATTTCTGGAGGGCAAAAAATCACAATGGAAATTGGACCTGAGTCAAGCAGAAAATGGTTTTTCCCCTAAAATGTATAACACGCAATTAGAAATGAAAGTCTGTGTATGCCTTTAGTTCACTCAGAAGATGCAGAGAGTGAAATTTTCCTATTACTCTTTCTTTTCTTCCTATCAGGTAGAGAGATGTCATTTCTACCTCAACCAATAATAAATTTCTCTTTCATGATGTTGCACTAGATGAATGTGGGAGGAAAAGAAAGGAGAAAGTAAACTGTTTTCTAGAATTTGCAATTATTTGAGGAGTTGCAATATATAAGATATAATTTCGAGGCAATTNAGGATAATGACACTTGCCGAACATTTCTCTGCTGTCTTTACAGTCACTTTAGTATGATCATATTATGTATGTGCATATGTGATCAGTCATGTCTGGCTCTGTGGCCCCATGGACTGTAGCCTGCCAGACTGTATCCCTGTCCATGGGATTCTTCAGACAAGAATACTGGAGTGAGTTGCCATGTTCTCCTCCAGGGGACCTTCCTGACCCAGGGATAGAACCTGCATCTGCGAGTTACCTGGGAAGCTCATATTATGTATATATGTACATATATAAATAGTTATTTCGAGTAAGGAATCATTAAAGTTACACTAAACACTGCTTAAATTCAACAATTACAACCATTTTTTTCTTAGAGAAGTTAGACTTTATCAGCACCAAAGTTCCAAGTGGAATGATGATATGCATCCAAAGGAATGACTTCCTCCACTCAGGAAATCAGCGTTCACATCTCAGATGAACTACTCTAGGTGAAATGGGGTTCAACAAAGTTGCCACAGGGGACTGAACCTTGGAAGCCAATGAAAGATGGAAGGAGATTAAAATTAGTGGGGCCTTAAGAACGGTAATTGTTTTTACCTTGGGGTTTTCTTGTAACTGGAAAAAAAAAAAGGAAAGAAAACAAAGGCCTCTTTGTCTTTTTTCTATCAGTCATTAGATGCCTGCTTCATCATCCCATATTCAGACTGGTTATTTTATCGAGAATTGTTGCCAATGCTGTGTGTTGTGTTTAGGAAAAGGGTGCTAGAGGGGAGTAATTGCAAGTACTTCTGGCCTTTCATCGAAACCCAGGAATCTTAAGTGACAGCTGTTTGAGGGACTTGTCATTCAATTTAGTGGTTTGAAATCCTGCCGGTGGTTAAAAAAAACCTATGGTTCATGAGTTTGCAGCCACTGGGGTCCACACAGTCTCACCAGAGCACTCGCATTTCATAGGAAACCACCGTCTTGTTGGGCCAGAAGGATGCCGGGCAGACATCCTGACCACGATATTTATTTCTGGAGGGCAAAAAATCACAATGGAAATTGGACCTGAGTCAAGCAGAAAATGGTTTTTCCCCTAAAATGTATAACACGCAATTAGAAATGAAAGTCTGTGTATGCCTTTAGTTCACTCAGAAGATGCAGAGAGTGAAATTTTCCTATTACTCTTTCTTTTCTTCCTATCAGGTAGAGAGACGTCATTTCTACCTCAACCAATAATAAATTTCTCTTTCATGATGTTGCACTAGATGAATGTGGGAGGAAAAGAAAGGAGAAAGTAAACTGTTTTCTAGAATTTGCAATTATTTGAGGAGTTGCAATATATAAGATATAATTTCGAGGCAATTCATGAGCTTCAATGAGACTGGTAAGTATTGATAGAACTCAGGAGAGCCTGCGAATTAGGGAATGAACTACCTCAAGTGAAGTTCCTAATGAACAGGTTTCTGGGAGAGAATGAGAATGCCACCAAATCCAAACTGTGAGAGGTGGAGGTAGCACATCCCTGAACTAGTCTTTTAGAATCTGTGTGGTCACACTCTCTCATTTCTTTTGTTTTGGTTGGTCTCTGTTTTGCTTTTTCCTTGTTATATTATTCTGCCATCTATATTAGAGGTAAAATATTTATTATCCATTTTCCTGTGGATATAGTATTAACTTTTTCTCTGAAAAATGGTTAGGATTATTTCAATGAGGTCTCTTTCATAGCTAAATCTCTAATTTTAAGAACTTTTACCTGGTAGCTCAGATGGTGAAGAATCTGCCTGTAATGTAGGAGACCTGGGTTCAATCCCTGGATTGGGAAGATCCCCTGAAGAAAGGAATGGCTACCCACTCTAGTATTCTTGCTTGGAGAATTCCATGGACAGAGGAGCCTGGTGGGCTACAGTCCACAGGGACACTTTTACTTTAGAATATTATGCTAAAACCTCTGAAACCATGATAGATAAATAGATTTATTTATAATAAATAAAAAGAAATAATAGTAAGTGGAGAGATATTTCTTAGAACATGTCCTATAGGTTAGGAGAAACTATGTAAAGTTTTCTTACCTCAATTTTATGTTATTGCAGTTAAAAAAGGACATTGGATGAGTGTTGCAGAACTATTGTAAGACAAAATTATTTACATATAAAAAAGCAAAATGAATTTAACATCCCCTCATGTTTTATATCTATTCTTCCTAATATCATCCAAATTCCTATTGACAGAATTACATTACCTTTATTTTAAATTTGGTGGTCAAGCAGGAAGCCTTTCCTATCAATATCTGTCCTTGCTCCACCAATTTAAGAAGCCTATTCTCTGAGAACAAAGGACATCCCGGTTGCCCCCTGNGTTATTGCAGTTAAAAAAGGACATTGGATGAGTGTTGCAGAACTATTGTAAGACAAAATTATTTACATAAAAAAGCAAAATGAATTTAACATCCCCTCATGTTTTATATCTATTCTTCCTAATATCATCCAAATTTCCTATTGACAGAATTACATTACCTTTATTTTAAATTTGGTGGTCAAGCAGGAAGCCTTTCCTATCAATGTCTGTCCTTGCTCCACCAATTTAAGAAGCCTATTCTCCGAGAACAAAGGACATCCCGGTTGCCCCCTGTAACCCTAACCTGATACCTGTTTGCCTTTAAACCTTCCACAGTAGATCATCCCTCAAGTACACAAAGGCATCCCCTTTCCAAGCTCCACATTTATCAGCAGGAAAAAAGCAAACACCACCATTTCTCAGGTACACAGTGTCTCCACACCTATTACAGTTGTGAGCAGTGGTGACCTTGCACTGGCCCACACCACCCACGAGTAGCCTTTGATGTTCCTGGAGCCTCATGTTTAATAAAGTCTAAACACCCCACGTTTGAACTGCAAGAGTCCTGTTTCCAGCCATATTAGAAGTGATATCAAAGATGGTCACATTTTAATGGCCTTTCAGTCACAGAGAGGGCAACAGGCAAGGGAAAACTTGGCGAGGCTGTATTTTTTCCCCTGCTTTTAACTCTCCTGCCCACCCACTCTCCATCTTCCTTCCCCAGACTATCCACATGCCACACGTCTGTCACTAGAGGGATTGACTTGTTCTGGGGGAAAAACAAGACATCTCAGGAATAATGAACCCACTTCTTTTTATAATAATAATAAAAAAGGCAAATTCCATGATAGAGAATTTTATGTGAGCTTTTCCCAACTGAGTGGGTTATGTTCATATTTGGGATTGGGCGCTTGGTGGATTTACAGCACACCTGGAAAGTAGTCACAAGAGAATGATAATTAGCCAATGCGCCAAGGAAATCAGGGATTCCAGACTTAAGACTGATGATCATTTGAGCAGGCAGAAAGTTTAGCAATCACATTGTACAAGAAATTCATTTTATAGATGACATTTTTGGTCTCTGAGAAGTTATTTTTCATTATAATACACACACACAAAGAGGAGTTAAATCTTATGTTGAGACACTTAATGGTCATCCTTGTTTATGTACTTATAATAATAATAATAACACACACTTCCTATATGATTTGCTCTGTCTCACTCTTCTAAGCACTGGATTTAATTCAGTTTACTTTCACTAAACCCTACAAGGTAAGTACTATTGTTCTCATTTCAGTTTTTCAGATGGGATAACTGAGACATAGAGAAGTTAACTAACTAGCTCAATGCTACCCAGTTAGAAAGTAGCAGAGGGAGAGTCCAAAGCAAGGCTCTTGGCCACCACATTACACTATGTCTCTGACAATGTCTCACTGAGAATGTCAGAAATGGATTTTTTTTGTTTCTCATCAGTTTTAAAATTGAAATAATCAGGTTAATTTTCGAAAGAGAATGACACTTCTAGATTTGTGTTGCTCTTGTTGTGTCTGCTCAATGATATATAAACATTCAGTTGATCAACTTCTGTGCTTGCCTGTCAAGCAACAGTGCTCATTAGGAAGAAAACCCTTATGAAGCTTAACTTAAATGGTCCATCTGTATACTGTGCTGGAGGGAAAGATGTCTTTGGAAATTTCTTGACATTACTGTCTTTGAAATTGTTAAAACCTTTTGTTTACCAAACAGTGTATGGTGTTAAAAGTAAAACGTCCTCTGTGTTCTATAGTTTGGCTTGGTTGGTTAATCTTTCAAGAGTGTTGAAAACAGGGCTTTAATTAGCAATTTTAACATTAACCCAGTCACTCATCTCCAGTTCTTATCTGAAACCTTGGTAGTGCAGACACTTAGGGACATGAGAAAAAGGCTGTCTTGTCTGTATGACAGTCGAGAGGACTTCTGTTGGAGGAAAAAAGAAAGATCCCAGAAATCGACAGTATTAAATGGAATCTGATACTGATGCAAATTATTTCACCAGAGGAAGGTATAATAGGACTTGGTTTCTCTTGTATTGCTCTGTAATCCTCTATGGCATGTCACCTTTGTTATCCAGCCAGAGTCAGTGGTCTTGAATGATATGAAGATGAAACCTAAAAATAGGAAATTTCTAAGTCATTGAGTTTGAACATCACCCTGGAGGGGTACTTCACTTTTTGCAAAACCAAAGAATAGTTGGCAAAATTAGTGCAGGGCTTGAAGAACTCGGTTTGCTGATGAAAAGGAGAAAAATATCAATAACTTGAAGTATATAAAAAGTACATTACTTTTTGCCTTCTCTAATGTAATCCAGTCAAGAAGCTTGAGTCTTTTCCTAAACTCAATTTATTTTTCCTTGTGGTATTTTTTTATTGATTGTGTTCCTGATTTACTAAACTTCTTGTTTTTCCTTTATTTGTACTATATTAAAATGTATCACTATTTGGAAATAAACCTCTATTTCATAAGAAATGAAAAGCACTTAAGCTATAAAAAGGAGATCCATAATTTTATTATCTCAGCATGGGCCTGCTATCATTGCAACAGCAGAGCAAGTAATACACACACACACAAAATTCCATAAGGGATACACTGGAGCCAGGAGATATTTATGCTTGCCTAAGCAGTTCTGATGATTTGATAGTTGAAATGTTTATGCTTTTGTTCACTTAGATAACGTACTTAGGACATCTTTTTTTAAACAACAGATAATCATAGTGGTGTACTAAGGGGCCTGACAGTGGAAGCGGGTATCTGAGAATTATTAAAACAAACTTAGATGGTTGTAATACAGGGTGACTATTTTTGGTGAAACAATTACTTAGTGTTTCATGGTAAAAATGATAGTGTTTTAGATTTATTATAAAACCACAGAAAAACACATTATTCTTCAGAAGGAGAAGGGTGAGACGTTAGTTAGAACTTAAGCAAAATGTACTTTGTTTTTATTTTTCTTTCAGCCACGCTGAAGTAAAATTGGTATATGACCTTATTATGTCTTTTGTCCTGTATTCTTTCCCCCTCTTTATTGTTTGCTTTAATTTCAAAGTAGCTAAAAGTGCCAAAATCAAAGACCAGGTTAAATTTTCCCTGAGGGATATTGAATAACATAGTCATTATTCTAATAATAAGAGGTTTGTTTAGCTGCTTTGATTCCACAAGCTTGATAGCTTCTTTTCAGAGAAAAAGGACTTTTGCCTCAAGTTTTCTCACAGGTAAGCAAGTTAAATATCATGTCAATCCTTGAACTTGTAGCAAGCTGGAATCCTGTTGCCTTCACTTATTTATTGAAATATAGAGAATTATTATCAAATAAAATGCAAGGCTTGGCTAAATAGGCTATATTAGACTATGCTTTCTATAGGTAAACTCTAAAGGCTATTTGAATCTTACGTGTGCTTAGTGACTTCAGTCGTGTCTGACTCTTTGAGACCCTGTGGACAGCAACCCTCCAGGTTCCTCTGTCAATAGGATTTTCCAGGCGAGAATACTGGAGTCGGTTGCCATGCCGTCCTTCAAGGGATCTTCCTGACTCAGTGATCAAACTTGTGTCTTCTGCATTACAGATGGATTCTTTATCACTGAGCCACAGGGGAAGCTCTATTTGAACATTAAACTTAACTCTACTAATGGGCTATTAGTATCCCACTAAGCGTGAGCCACAGCTGCATGGCGCTGGAGCGGCCAAGAGGAGATACCCTACGTCCAAGGTCAGGAGCAGTGGCTGTACTTTGCTGGACTGGCCCTGTGGAGATACCCCACATCCAAGGTCAGAGAAACCCCAGTAAGATAGTAGGTGGTGGAGTGGCTGTGAGGAGATACCCCACGTCCAAGGGCAAAGGAGAAGCCCCAGCAAGATGGTAGGAGGAGCGAATTTACATTTAGAATCAAACCCCATTCCTGCCAGAGATGTTCAGAGGGCTCAAACATACCTTGTGTGCACCAGGACCCAGCGGCCCCACAAAGACTGAGACGGAACTGTGTTTGAGCATCTCCTGTGGAGGTACAGGTCTGCAGTGGTCTGCCACAGGGACAGAGGTTCTGAGTGCAGCAGCCTTGGGTGTGGCATAAGCCCTCTTGGAGGAGGTCACTGTTAACCCCACCACAGAGCTGCCAGAACTTACATAGGACTGGAAAATAGACTCCTGGAGGGTACAACAGAATCTTATGCAGCAGGAGCTGGATGAAAGGAGCAGTGTCCTCAAAACAGACTGACCCAGACTTGCCAGTGAGAGTCCAGGAGGCTCTGGAGGAGGCGTGGGTTGGTGGTGGCCTGCTGCAGGGTTGGGGGGACTGAGTATAGCAGTACGTGCATGAGATCTTTTGATGGAGGTCACCATTATCTTCATTAGCTCCACCATAGATTGGCCCCAGGTAAATAGCAGGAAAGGAACACAGCTCCACCCATCAACAGAAATTTGGATTAACAATTTACTGAGCATGGCCCTGACCATCAGAACAAGACCCAGTTTCCCCCTCAGTCAGTCTCTCCCACCAGGAAGCTTCCATAAGCCTCTTATCATTCTCTATCAGAGGACAGACAGATTAAAAACCACAATCACAGAAAACTAACCAATCTAATCACATGGACCACAGCCTTGTCTAACTCAGTGAAACTATGAGGCATGCCATATAGGGCCACCCAAGATGAATGAGTCCTGGTGGAGAGTTCTGATGAAATGTGGTCTACTGGAGAAGGGAATGACAAATCACTTCAGTATTCTTGCCTTGAGAACACCATGAACAGTATGAAGACAAAAAAATAGGACACTGAAAGATGAACTCCCCAGGAAGGCAGGTGCCCAGTGTGCTACTGGATATCAATGGAGAAATAAAGCCAGAAAGAATGAAGAGATGGAGCCAAAGCAAAAACAACATCCAGGTGTGGATGTGACTGGTGATGGAAGCAAGGTCTGATGCTGTAAAGAGCAATATTGCATAGCAACCTGGAATGTTAGATCCATGAAAAAGGCAAATTGGAAGTGGCCAAACTGGAAATGGCAAGAGTGAATGTTAACATTTTAGGAATCAGCGAACTAAAATGGACTGGAATGGGTGAATTTAACTCAGATGACCATTATATCTACTACTGTGGGCCAAAATCCCTTAGACGAAATTGAGTAGCCATCATAGTCAACAAAAGAGTCCAAAATGCAGTATTTGGATGCAGTCTCAAAAATGACGGAATGATCTCTGTTCCTTTCCAAGGCAAACCATTCAAGTACTTATGACTGGAATGCAAAAGTAGGAAGTCAAGAAACACGTGGATTAAGAGGCAAATTTGGCCTTGAAGTACAGAATGAAGCAGGGCAAAGGCTAATAGAGTTTTGCCAAGAGAATGCATTGGTCATAGCAAACATCCTCTTCCAACAACACAAGAGAAGACTCTACACATGGACATCACCAGATGGTCAACACCAAAATCAGATTGATTATATTCTTTGTAGACAAAGATGGAGAAGCTCTATACACACAGCAAAAACAAGACTGGGAGCTGACTGTGGCTCAGATCATGAACTCTTTATTGCCAAGTTCAGACATAAATTGAAGAAAGTAGAGAAAA
>SJYW01041334.1:592234-613009 GCA_006410735.1 Raphicerus campestris
TGCTTTACACAGGGATTCTCGACCTTATTACTACAGATATTTGTGGGATGATAATTCTTTGTGGGGCAGGGTGGGCTGTCTGTGCATCATAGGAGGTTTAGCAGCATCCCTGATCTTTACCTATGAAATGCCAGTCATATTCCCTCCTCCAGGTTATGACAACCAAAACTATTCCCAGATATTACCGATGTCGTCTGGGGGTGAAATCACCTTAATTGAGAACCATTGATTCTACTAAGTGATGGAGAGAGTGAACGGACTAGGGAAATGCCAACATCGTGGTCATCTTGAGGCTCACTGGAGGTTAGTAGTCACGGATGTCAAATGAGGCCAGTACCCTTGCTTTTGAGTGTTTTTTCAGCTATGTTCAGCTGCACAGGATCGGAGCAGGCAAGTTAATACAGCAAAGCCAGAAAGAACCAAAGAGTTGAAGATAATATGCAAGTAAGTGATAATAATGATACAGTGTACCTCAAATTAGGGGCAAATGAGGGATGTGAGACCATGAAGGGACAAGGAAAGAAGAGGGAAAAACAGATTATAGATCCCAGGTAGATGTAGGTGTCTGGGTACCAGAGGGTAGGAACTGAGAAATTATGAGGTAATGCTTAGGGAGAGAGATGTTTGGAACTCATATGTATGTTATATATATATATAGATAGATAGATACTATATATTTATCATATACAATATTGTATATATACTATGCATTATTATATAGCGATATGTCCATATGATCAGTAATAACCTCAAGCAGTGATAAATGAGCTCCAAGCATCTCTCTCCCTAAGCATTACCTCATAATTTCTCAGTTCATACCTTCTGGTACCCAGACACCTACATCTACCTGAGATCTATAATCTGTTGTTCCCTCATCTTTCCTTGATCTCCATAGGAGAGCTAAACTCTAAAGAAGCCAGAACATCAAAGAATTGAGGCCTTCGAACTGTGGTGCTGGAAAAGACTCCTGAAATTCCCTTGGACAGCAAAGATATCAATCTTAAGGGAGATCAATCCTGAATATTCACTGGAAGGACTGATGTTGAAGCTGAAGCTCCAGTATTTTGGACATCTGATGAAAACAGGTGACTCATTGGAAAAGAGCATGATGCCAGGAAAGATAGCGGGAAGAAGGGAAAGAGGGCATCAGAGGATGAGATAGCTGGATGGAATCACTGATGCAATGAACATGAACTTGGGCAAACTCCAGGACATAGGGAGGGACAGGCCTGGAGTGCTCCAGTCCATGGGGTAGCGAAGACTTGACATCACTGAGTGACTGAACAAGAACAAATGAACAATATAATTATTATAATCATCTTATAAAAAGAGGATGAGAAATATTTAGCCCCACGATTAGTTGGAAACTGTGCTGCAAATATCAAATTCAGTTCAGTTCAGTTCAGTTGCTGAGTTGTGTCCGATCCTCTGTGAACCCATGGACTGCAGAATACCAGGCCTCCCTGTCCATCATCAATTCTCCAGAGTTTACTCAGACTCATGTCCATTCAGTCAGTGATGCCATCCAACCATCTCATCCTCTGTCGTCCCCTTCTCCTCCCGCCTTCAATCTTTCTCAGCATCAGCGTCTTTTCAAATGAGTCAGCTTTTGGCATCAGGTGGCCAAACTATTGGAGTTTCAGCTTCAACATCAGTCCTTCCAGTGAATATTCAGGATTGATTTCCTTTAGGACTGGTTGGATCTCCTTGTAGTCCAGGGGACTCTAAGGAGTCTTCTCCAACACCACAGTTCAAAAGCATCAATTCTTCAGTGGTCAGCTTTCTTTATAGTCCAACTCTCACATCCATACATGACTACTGGAAAAACAATAGCCTTGACTAGATGTAACATCTCTGCTTTTTAATATGTTGTCTAGGTTGGTCATAACTTTTCTCCCAAAGAGTAAGCATCTTTTAATTTCACAGCTGCAGTCACTATCTGCACTGATTTTAGAGCCCAAAAAAATAAAGTCTGACACTGTTTCCACTGTTTCTCCATCTATTTGACATGAAGTGATGGAACCAGATGCTGTGATCTTAGTTTTCTGAATTTTGAGCTTTAAGCCAACTTTTTCACTCTCCTCTTTCACTTTGATCAAGAGGCTCCTTGGTTCTTCTTCGCTTTCTGCTATAAGGGTGCTGTCATCTCCATATCTGAGGTTATTGATATTTCTCCCAGCAATCTTGATTCCAGCCTGTGCTTCATCAAGCCCAGTGTTTCTCATGATGTACTTTGCTTTTAAGTTAAACAAGCATGGTAACAATATACAGCCTTGACATACTCCTTTTCCTATTTGGAACCAGTCTGTTGTTTCACATCCAGTTTTAACTGTTCCTTCCTGACCTGCATACAGATTTCTCAAGAGGCCAATCAGTTGGTCTGGTATTCCTATCTCTTTCAAAATTTTCCACAGTTTATTATGATCCACACAGTCAAAGGCTTTGGCATAGTCAATAGAGCAGAAGTAGATGTTTTCTGGAACTCCCTTGCTTTTTTGATAATCCAGTGGATGTTGGCAGTTTGATCTCTGGTTCCTCTGCCTTTTCTAAAACCTGCTTGAACATCTAGAAGTTCACCGTTCATGTATCACTGAAGCTTGGCTTGGAGAATTTGAGCATTACTTTACTAGCATGTGAGACAAGTGCAATTGTCCGGTAGTTTGAGCACTCTTGGCATTGCCTTTCTTTGGGAATGGAATGAAAACTGACCTTTTCCAGTCCNCGCAAACACAAGCCCCGGCAGTCTCCAGCTCTGCCACATTATCTAAACCAAATCACTGACATGGCCTGGCAGTTCTGACATCCCTGGACTGTCTCTTGAGGAATCCCTGGATGGGAAAAAGCCCTCCGGAGCTCCCAGCCCGAAGTCAAATCTTGGCTCTCCTGCTCACCAACAAGTTTGACCTTGTTACTTAAGAACTTAACACAGGAATAATGACTGGACTCTCTCTCTCAAGCTATTGTGAGGATTAGATGAAATAATTCACAAAAGCATCTAGAGCAAGGGCTGAATCTGCTTAGTGTGGGTCACCAATACTTCTTANACACCTTCATTTCTGACCTCTGGCCTCCAGAATTGTTGAGAATAAATTTCCCCTTGTTTTAAGTCAGTTTGTAGTAATTTGTTACCGCAGCCACAGGAAACTAATATATTGTGTAAAAATTCACTGAAAGAATAATGTCACTGCTGGTTATAAAATCAGATAAAGGTAACCAAAGCCCATGGTGAGGTCTGGTAAAGTCACACTCTCTGTCTTTTCCTGTAGCCTTGTCCCCTCAAAGGAGCCTATATTTGCAGAAAGTGAAAGTGAAGTCGCTTAGTCGTGTCCGACTCTTTGTGACACCATGAGCTGTAGCCTACCAGGCTCCTCTGTCCATGGAATTCTCCAGGCAAGAATATGGGAGTGGGTTGCCATTTCCTTCTCCAGGGGATCTTCCCGACCCAGGACTCGAACATGGGTCTCCCGCATTGCAGGCAGACGCTTTACCCTGAGCACCAGGGAAGCCCAGCCTGCCCCCTAAAAGATAATGCCTGCTTTTTTGGTT
Source organism: Raphicerus campestris (assembly GCA_006410735.1). Lineage (NCBI taxonomy): Eukaryota > Metazoa > Chordata > Mammalia > Artiodactyla > Bovidae > Raphicerus > Raphicerus campestris. The sequence goes on from SJYW01041334.1 coordinate 595,781, forward strand.
ATAAGAAACCCCTAAGGACAGCTCACAGGCTATTAAAGATNCAGGACTCGAACATGGGTCTCCCGCATTGCAGGCAGACGCTTTACCCTGAGCACCAGGGAAGCCCAGCCTGCCCCCTAAAAGATAATGCCTGCTTTTTTGGTTATAAGAAACCCCTAAGGACAGCTCACAGGCTATTAAAGATGCCCAAGGGGCACTTCAGAGAAGGAGGTTGTGATGACTGGCTGGAAAAATGCCTCCTCACATGGCCAGAGTTCTTGTCACCTCAACTTTCACTGTGAGCTCCAAGCCTCATGCTCTTAGGATCTCAAAGGGCAGGGTCAGCTCATAAATCTAAATTTGTCCACAAGTGCTTCCTAACTGTGTTTACAACTATATTTTGCATACATAAGAAGATGATAATTCTTTTGAGGGGACATTTCCCTTCTCTGTAAAAATTGGGGAAAAAAATAATTTCTACATACTCACATTTTACCCAAATATTAACATTTTTGGGTGTTAATCAGGTGGATTAATGAGTATAAAGTTACACAAATTAAGGTTTTTTCTGTATACAAGTACCTATTTTGTTGCTGTGATCACAATAGTCATTACAGGGGCAGACTGCTATGTACATTCCAGACTTATTCAGATTTACCATTGTTTTCGTTAACGTCCTTTCTCATTCTAGGATCCAGTCTAAGGTTTCACATTTAGGTGGTTTGTCTCCTTGGTGTCCTCTGGCCTGTATTAGTGTCTCAGTCTTAGGGTGTTTTCTTGACCCTGACAATTCTGCTTTATACTGCTCTTGAAGTCTTGTGGGCTATCCTTTAGTTGGATTTGTTTAACTTTTTTCTTGTGGTTAGATGGGGGTAGTAGGTGTTAAGAAAGAGTATATGGAAGTGAAGATCCCCTCTCATGAAGTTTCATGATATATATTTTCTGTTTTGTACCCAGGTGACCTCCCTGGTGGTATCAATTTTGATCTCTTGGCAAATGGCTTCATCCGTTCAGCCTGTCTTAACACAATTCTGTGGACTTGGCTGGCTTATAAATGAGAAACATTTTTGCTCTCACAGGGTTCTGAAAGCTGAAAAGTCCAAGATTAAGTGCTTCTGGTTTCCTTTTGTGTGTGTGTGAAAAGTTTTGTCTGTATACAAGGTATTTTTGGAAGCTCTTGTAATATATTAAGCCTGGTATTGTCACAGCACCTAAGTTTTATGAAAAACAACAACAAAAAAATCTCGATGTAGCTCTCATTTGAATAGGTGTGTTTTTTCTTTTTTGGCTGCACTGGGTCTTTATTGCTGTACTCGGGCTTTATCTGGTTGCAGTGATTAGAGGCTGCTTTCCAGACTTCGCGTTTCGGCGGCTTCCCTTGTGCTGAGCACAGGCTCCATGTGCTTGGGCTTCCGCAGTGGAGNTTTTCTTTTTTGGCTGCACTGGGTCTTTATTGCTGTACTCGGGCTTTCTCTGGTTGCAGTGATTAGAGGCTGCTTTCCAGACTTCGCGTTTCGGCGGCTTCCCTTGTGCTGAGCACAGGCTCCGTGTGCTTGGGCTTCCACAGTGGCGGTGGCAAATCCAGCAGTAGGGGCTGGCGGGCCGTAGCTGTGGCACATGGGCTTAGTCGCCCTGCAGCGTGTGGGAGCCTCTGCAGCAGGGATCGAACCTGCGTCTCCTGCTTTAGCTGGTGAATTCTTAACCACGGGGCCTCCAGGAAGTCCTGAAGGGTATTTTTTTATTCTTGGTCTCTTAAGTGTATAGTTTGGATTACTTTGTGGATTGAAAAAAAGTTTTCTTTTGGATCAACATAGTGGCTAATATTTTAGTTTCTGGCCCCAAAATTCAAGATATCTTTTGAATAAAAAAGCAGCTTTGAAAATTGGACAAAAGTTCTCTCTTCCTCCTCCAACTAGAATTATAAAAATGGGCCAGAAAGACAAATAAATATTGATTCTTTTGACTTAACTGACAAACAGCCTTTCTTTGATTAAAGAATTTAAGTTACAGGTTTTATTTTATCTTAAAGGAAGAAGAAACTGTTCTTCAGTCCTAATCAAAGATCCCACCTATGAATTATACTTTTCAGAAAAGAGAGGTCAAAATTACTGGGAAGAAATGAAATATTACAACTACAGACAGTACCCTACATATGAACAAGTTCTGTTCCGAGAGTACTTTTTAAGTCCAGTTTGTTAGTAAGTCCAACAGAGTTAGCCTAGATACCTAACTAACACAATTAGCTATATAGTACGGTACTATAATAGGCTTATAATGCTTTTCACACAAATAATGCATAAAAAACAAACATGAGAAATAAAACATTTTCCATCTTACATACAGTGCCTTGAAAAGTACAGTAGTACAGTAGGGCAGCGGGCACGCAGGGGCTGGCGTGGAGTGAGCAGGCAAGCGCAGCTACTGACCAGAGGAGGGATGGGCGGTGGGGCAGCCGAAGGACCGGTGGCAATAGGAGACGCAGGGCAAGCTGCAGCTTCCCTCGCACACCTGACGCTGACAGCACAGGATCTGGTTCTTTGCTGGCTTAGCTTCTGTCTACCCTCCTGAAAGAAACGATCCAGCGACGTCTGGGTAGTAGCTGTTTTTTCTCATCACAGATGACACAATAGTGCTGGATCGCATTCTGAATGGCTGCTGAAACTCCTTGAGCCATTGTAAGTTCCCTTGCTGTGCCTTAAAGACTGACAGTGCCTCCTCAAATAAACAAAATCCCCTGCCATCTCCTGCGTCGTGAATCTCTTCAGTTCTCTGTTTACTTCTTCCCCCTTCTCTCTTTGTCGTTTCTCTGGGCTTCCAGTGCCATCAGGTCTCTAACATGCGTTTGCATCTTTGAAAGTTCGCAACTTGAAGGTTCGTATGTAGGGGACTTACTGTCATCAGAGTTGCAGGCATTTTTTTCTTTTTAAGGTGTGTAGGTTCATTCCATAGGACATAACACCAGTTGGTGAAACCAGATATCTTAAAAGGATTCTTTGTAAATGTACATAGAACTTTTAATGACAGCTTAGTGCAAAATACAGCATTATATGTTTTGACACAGATCTTACTAGAAACGAAAGACAAATTTGCAGTTGTACCTTAAAAACTGTCTTTGCCTAAGACTGTTTGCTCTTCTGCAGCTATAGGGGAATATGAAACATTTTCTCCTTATCCGTCTGAGATTTTCTTCGTTGTTGTTGTTGACAGCTAGGAGTNTAAGAGTGTTTGCTGTTCTGCAGCTATAGGGGAATATGAAACATTTTCTCCTTATCCGTCTCAGATTTTCTTTGTTGTTGTTGTTGACAGCTAGGAGTCTACAGCTGCATTGCTAGATTCCAAAATTCCATTGGATACCATGGGGATTAAAAGGCAGGTCTGAGAAGGTTAAGCTTTTAATTTTTTCAGAACTTGTCCACATTTTCACAAAACATGAGGGTATAACTTTCAGCATCTACAGTGATTTGCTACTGGAATACCAGTAGTCTGGGCTGAGGATGAGGAAGGTGGAATTCATTGACTCTGATAGCAGGTCCATAGTTGACCAACTTGGCTGCATCCAATTCCTCTCTCAGCCCAACTCTCTTTGTGCCATACTCGTAGCAAATCCTGGCTTGCCACCCTTCCATTGCCAAGTCCAGAGGAAGCCAGGACTTCAGTATCACTGGCCTCAATTTAAGTCCATCTCTGAAAGCATTGTGGCCAAGGGCACACAGGGTTCTAATGGGCTATATCTGGGTCACTTGTTGGGCTCAGTGGTAAAGTTGCCTCTTTGTGGCCTTGAGATTGGGGGCAGGGCAGTCATTTAAGGAAAATCAGGTGCTATTGCCAAAAGATAGACAAAATAGGTACTGGACAGCAGTAATAATGTCGGGTCATTGATAGAGATTTTCCTATCCAAATTTAGTATCCAAAGAGCAGGTTTCAATGCATAGTATTTTAAAGCTAAGTGCTAAATTATGGTCCCTTTGAAAACCACATTTAAAAATGAATTCTAGATTTAGTAGAATGGCATTGAAACATGTATACTATCATGTAAGAAACGAATTGCCAATCTATGTTCGATACAGGATACAGGATGCTTGGGGCTTGGGGCTGGTGCACAGGGATGATCCAGAGAGATGATGTGGGGTGAGAGGTGGGAGTCGGGTTCAGGATTGGGAACTTATGTACACCCGTGGCTGATTCATGTCAGTGTATGGCAAAACCAATACAGTATTGTAAAGCAAAATAAAGTAAAAAAAAAAAAAAAATTTTTTTTTAATGAATTCTAACGAAGAAACAGAAGTTTCTCTATTCTTAAGTGTACCTGAATCTAAATCTGTATTCCAGTTTTGAAATCTTTTTTTTTTTTTTTTTTTATTTTTTTTTTTTTTTTTTTGGGTTTTTTTTTTTTTTTTTTTTTTTGCTATATGCTGATTCTTAGTTGTGGCTGATTCTTAGTTTGATTTTCATTGCAGTGTGCAAACTCCTAGTTGTGGCATGTGGGACCTGGTTCTCTGACCAGGGATCAAACCCGGGACCCTCTGCATTGGGGGCACAGAGTCTTAGCCACTGGACTGCCACGGGAGTCCCAGAATCTACTTCTTAAGCAAATCTAGGATTAACCACAATTACAAATTGGCCACATGAACAGAACTAAACTCTGAAGAACTATGTTTCTATCTTCATTTCTGTTTCTCATTTACATGTGAAAGTATACACATGCCTCGTTAGTTTTCATTTTAAAGATTGTGTGTGGGATATAAGTAAATAGCACAGAAGAACCAATTTGTATTCATATTCTAGATCTTCCAATTACTGGCTTAATTGCTCTGTGCCTCAGGTTTCCCATCTGTAAAATGGGGGTGGCAATATAAAAGGGTGGTTGTAAGGATGAAATAGTCCACATAAAGGTGGTTTTTATAGATTGGCCACTGACATATAGAACTCTTTTGCTACAGTGTCATTATGTATTGCCTTTTTTTTTTTTTCCTTTTGGCCGCGCCACATGGCATGTGTGGTTAATTCTCCCACCAGCTATGAAACTTGTGCCCCCTGCTTTGAAAGCATGGAGTCTTAACCACTGGACCACCAGAGAAGTCCCCTCTCAATGCTTCTTACTGATACAAATTTTCTTGTTTGAATTTTTTTGAAATTTCTTTATTAGAATTTAATATTAAATTTTTGTCTTAGTGGCTTGATTTATTTAAAATCTGGTATTGAACCTCCACTATCACTAAAATGCTCGGACAGAATAAGGAATGAAGAGAATAGTCGGAGGGGTAAAAATGCACATTATCCCATGCATGATAATATGGCTAGGGTATTTTGGAAATGCCAATTATCACATAAGCTTCACTTGTCAGCAGAGTATTCCCTGAGAATTTGCTGTGTAAATACCAATTATGTCTGTGTAAAATAAAAATTTGGAATCCTTTTAAGATTTTTAGACAATCTTTTTTACGGCTACTAAGAATTGTAAAATTGAGAGACTATAATTTTTTCTTTTGTTCTTTTTTTTCAGTGTTTGAAAGATGTATGGAGATCCTGAAACCTTCAGACATAAGACAACTTCCAGCAACTTCAGGAGAAGTTTGTCTACACTCAGGCTGCAGTATTTTCAGCAAACATCACTGGACAGTGGGCAAATGCCCTCTCTTTTGGTGGAATGAAAAATTTGAGCCAGTGAAGCCAAATTCTCATTGCAAGCAGCATGCTTGGCTCCTTGGTCACTGCACACAGGCATTTAAAATGTGAATTTGAAATCGGGTGTCTCCATTACTGCCAGCTAGTGTGGCATCATAGGTGTTTCCTAAGTTTTAAGTCTTGGGGGAAAAAAAATACTCCACTAACATCTGCCGTCTCCACCAGGAACTCTTTTCTGGAAGCTCCATTTATGTGTGTTCCCACTCTTCTCCCCATCTTCTGCACAATCTCGTGCTCTTCTGAAGTAAAAATAAAGTCTTGGAGTACGTAAGTCCCAGACTTACAAAAAGAAATAAAGCTATAATTTCCCCAGTCTCTTGGCCATCACAATGTCTTACAGTTAAAAGCCACCAAAAAACTATTTTTAAAACACCTTGGAATAAGTGAGAAGAAATGGCACACCGATCACAAAACATACACCATTTAAAAGTTGCATTTTTTTCTCGGTATCAGTTGTAAATAAAAATGAACTAGGGGCCAAAATGTAAAACCAAAAATGAAGCAGCTATGTGTAGTTATTAATTTCTAGTTTGAACTGTAACTGAATACTGTGGCTTCGTATGTATTATTTTATACTGTTCCCATTATTGATGGTTCGGAATTTAATAAGAAATTCCATCGTTTTTAATATCACAAATGAGAATTTTTGAACAGTGTATTCTAGAAAGCAATATACTAACTAAAGTGAATGCTTGTATATAATAAGATAGCCTTAATCCTTTTTCTCTAATGCCTTAACTGTCAAATAATTAAAACTTTTAAAAAGCCTAGGCTTATAGTCAGCATGCTAGACTGAGAGGTAAACACTGATTGATGAGAACAGGTACTGATGCTGTCAGTGTTTAGCACTGTGTGTTTAGCTGTGTTTATGCTCCAGAAGTGCAATATTAGACACTAGCTAGATAGTACTGCTGCCTCGTGTAACTCCAAAGAGAAAAACAGAATCTGATGAACCGAGTGCACATGTTCCTTTAAGTTACTCTTCATGCCCTTAGCTTGAATGCAATGCCATACAGATTTATGTGGCTGCTATTTTTATTTACTTTGCATTATTTTGATTAATACCTTAAATGGAAAGCCAAACATTCCCTCTTCACTGACCAGTAATGGCCCTTTAACTGCAGTAGGAAAACTAAGAAAAACCATGTCGTGTGAAAATTGGTGATAACTGGCACTTAAGATCATAAAAATAGTTCTTTATACTTGGCTGCCTTAAGATGCTGTTTGCCCAGAGCTCTGAAAGACTTTAAGATAGGCAGTAATACTACAATACTACTGAATTTTTGTAGAATTGTTACATTTGATAATAAAACTTGCCTGCTTAATCTCAATGTTTGCATTCTGTTTTGTAATTAGAAGAGTTAAGGGTAATAGATGAAGGGTGTGGTGGGTAAAGCCGTCTTTTCCTGAGGTGGGAGGATATTTCCTTGAGTTACTGTGAGTATTTGTAGGTGTGCTCTTGTCGTGTCTGACTCTTTGCGACCCCGGGAACTGTAGCCCGCCAGGCTTTTCTGTCCATGGAATTTTCCAGGCAAGAATACTGGATTGGGTTGCCATTTCCTTTTCCAGGGGATCCTCCTGACCCAGGGAATCGAACCTGCATATCCTGTACTTCCTGCATTACAGGCAGATTCTCTATTGCTGAAACACAGGGGAAGCTATCAATGATTGAAGTGAAGTCGCTCAGTCGTGTCCGACTCTTTGTGACCCCATGGACTGTAGCCTACCAGGCTCCTCCCTCCATGGGATTCTCCAGGCAAGAGTACTGGAGTGGGTTGCCATTTCCTTCTTCAGGGGATCTTCCCAACTCACGAATCGAACCTGGGTCTCCCGCATTCCAGGCAGACACTTTAACCTCTGAGCCACCAGGGAAGCCCATCAATGATTAATGCACTCCAGATACAGATTAAACAACCAGCCTTAGAGTATAAATCATTAAGACTTTGATCCCCAAATTCTTAAAACTGTAGTCATTAATATGTAGTCCTTGCATCTTACTATTAGATGTTTGCTTGACAATTTGAAAACTTATTGGAGCCACATAAGACATTTCTTAAAAGCCATATAATAAAAGCTAGCACTCTAGTGTTTCTGAATCCCACATACTTCTTTATTCCAGTTTCTCTCTCTGCTAATTCTGAGTTCTCCAATATTCTCTCTAATCCAANGTTTGCTTGACAATTTGAAAACTTATTGGAGCCACATAAGACATTTCTTAAAAGCCATATAATAAAAGCTAGCACTCTAGTGTTTCTGAATCCCACATACTTCTTTATTCCAGTTTCTCTCTCTGCTAATTCTGAGTTCTCCAATATTCTCTCTAATCCAAATTTTATCCATTTTTTAGGAACCAGGTTAAGACTTGCCTGACTTCCACCATTTTAGAGTTACATATATTGACCGTATTGTTATTTGAGATATGTCCTCTTTATGGCGTTCGATTCACGATCTAGCACATTTTTATACACGTGATCTTGTTAAGTACTCATCAAGTGAAGTTTAGTTCAACTGGGACACTTTTGCAATCTCAGTCCTTGTCAACATCATGTATAAGAATGAAGCAATTGCTTTCAGGTTTGAGCTTCAGCTTTGGGTCTGTGAAGAGGGGAGCAGAGCCCTCTGGCAATCTAAAGTTCTGCTCCAGGTTCCTATACCTTGATGTCTCTGGTAGGCATTTAATATCCAGGCTATTCCTTGCCTTAAAGAAAAAGAGGTTGCCTGCGCTAAGGAGATAGCTGTTTACCTCCTTGAAATAGTATCATATAGTTGCTCCTAAGGCAGAAAAAGAACAAACGCGATGGTATGAGATTAAGAAAGGCCAGTGGGAAAGAACTGAGAATAGAGAGTATATATATATTTTTAAAAAGTGTCAGCTCTTTGCATCAGGTGGCCAAAGTATTGGAGCTTCAGCATCCGTCCTCCCAATGAATATTCGGGGTTGATCTCCTTTAGGATTGACTGATTGGATCTTTCTGTCCAAGGGACTCTCAAGAGTCTTCTCCAGCACCACAGACTGAAAGTATCAGTTCTTTGGCACAAGGCCTTCTTTACGGTCCAACTCTCACATCCATACATGACTGTTGAAAAAAACCCATAGCTTTGACTATTCAGACCTTTGTCTGCAAAGTGATACCTGGTTTTTAATACTGTCTAGGTTTGTCATAGCTATTCTTCCAAGGAGCAAGTGTCTTAATTGCATGGCTGCAGTCACCATTCACACTGACTTTGGAGCCCAAAATGAAATCTGACACTGTTTCCACATTTTCCCCATCTATTTGCCATGAAATGATAGGATTGGATGCCATGATCTTAGTGTTTTGAATGCTGAGTTTTAAGCCAGCCTTTTCACTCCTCTTTCACCTTCATCAAGAGGCTTTTTAGTTCCTCTTCACCTTCTGCCATTAAAGTGGCATCATCTGCATATCTGAGGTTGTTGATATTGCTCCTAGCAATCTTGATTCCAGCTTGTGATTCATCCAGCCCAGCATTTTTCAATATGTTCTCTGCATATAAGTTAAATAAGCAGGGTGACAATATACATCCTTGAAGTAACCTTTCCCAGCTTAGAACCATGTCCAGTTCTAACTGTTGCTTCTCATCCTGTATACAGGTTTCTCAGGAAGCAGGTAATGTGGTCTGGTATTCCCATCTCATTAAGAATATTCCACAGTTTGTTGTGATCTGCATAGCCAAAGGCTTTAGTATAGTCCATAAAGCAGAAATAGATGATTTTTTGAAATTCCTTTCCTTTTCCATGATCCACTATATTTTGGCAATTTGATCTTTGCTTCCCCTGGTTTTCTAAATCCAGCCTGTACATCTGGAAGTTCTCAGTTCACATGCTGCTGAAGCCTATCATGAAGGAATTTTAGCATAATCTTGCTGGCATGTGAAATGATTGCAACTGTTCAGTAATTTGAATATTCTTTGGCATTGCCTTTCTTTGGAATTGGAATGAAAACTGACCTTTTCCAGATTATACAGATTATCCATATTTCTTTCCACTTTTCCCACTGTTGTATTATTTTGAAGCAAATTCTTTGGACCAAGATTAAAATGGAACTCCAAGTATAAAATGGCCATGGTAGGAAGTGTTTTAATGAGAAGTGTGTGTGCTCAGTCATGTCTGACTCTTTGTGGCCCCATGGATGGTAGCTCACAGACTCCTCTGACCAGGGAATTTTCCAGGCAAGAATACTGGAGGAGGTTGCCATTTCTGCCCTGGGGATAGAACTCAAGTCTCTTGCATCTCCTGCCTTGGCAGCAGATTCTTTACCACTGCACTATGTGGGAAGCTTCTTAGTGAGAAGAGGCAAAGGCTAAATAGGACTGAACTGGTAGAAATAATTCAGTTTCTGAATTTCCGCAATTGTGCTTTGTAATCCACTCCTTATCCCATGTGCCAATATGAGACACAGACTAGACTGGATATGGTGTAAACGGAGGACTGGAAGGCCACAGGATGGAATTTAGGAATGAGAGCCCTGAATGAGGACCATAGGGAGAAATTGTTTTTCTACATTTTTGCTGCCTTCTTTAAGTGATTTTTGAGGCCAAGATCCTAAGGGATCAAAGGTTCAAAAACAAATGACTAGCTCCTAACTTAGAAAAATTAAAGGGAAATGTCCATATTTCAGTGTACCTCCCCTCAGTTACTTTATGTGGAAAGTGGAGGGATATTTCAAGCCAAAACCAAGCTGATAATCATTACCTTGGAAGAGTATACAATCAAAAAAACACTGAGAATATGTATAAATTATACATATATAAAAAAAAAAACCACACAATAAAAAGCACTGTGTAGGTTAAATGAATCTTCACAATAACCTATTAAGTGGCGCTGGTGGTAGAGAACCCCCTGCCGATGCACGAAACCTTAGAGACTCAGGTTTTATCCCTCCGTCAGGAAGATCCCCTGCAGGAGGGCATGGCAACCCACCCCAGTATTCCCGCCTGAAGAATCCCATGAACAGAGGAGACTGGCAAGCGACAGTCCATGGCATGGCAGAGAACTGAACTCTATTGAGGCAACTTAGCATTTATGAACAATAGCAACACTATTATTATTTTTACTGACCAGGAAATTAAGTGTAGGTTAAGTAGTATCTGTCATGGCTGCCCAGAAGGCACAGGAAAGGATCTACAAGATAAAGATTTGGAGTCTAGTTGATGTGATTAGTGCTCTCATAACTGCTTCTTAGCAGTTCTGGCTCTTTTCCTAGCATTGCACAAATTTAATCCATCATTACGGAGTCATAGAGTTGGGCTTCAAAATGTTCCTTTGGTCTGCCTTCTCACGTTATTTCCACGGTGCCATCAGTTCAGCTGCTGAATTATTCATCAGCTACCTACTGTTGCTGTGCTAAAAGGCAATGTTGATAAATGAGTAACAAAGCTGCTGATTACACACTCAAATTTGAGCCAGTGTTTTTTAACCTATATGAAACCAATATGATAGTGGCGTTAAATACTAGAAACATATTTTAAAAAATCAACGTGGAATTTTCATCTTGTTCTGGAAGGTTCTCAGCGTATGTGGGTGACAGAGACAGAGAGAGAAAGAGATTCATCCTTCCTTCCCTGATGGTGTTTCTCGTGGTTTCTTCCTTAGCCACCTTCTCTATTTTCTAGGCAAATTCACTAACTTACTTCTGCATTCTTCTTTGGAGCTATGAGCTTCTAAACCTAACAATCAATGGACATTTATTTCCATTTAAATATCTCTCTGGGCATTTCAAACGCAACGTTAAACATATCTTTCTATGTTAGCAGGTCTGAAAACCTGCTACTTATCCTTTCTCTACTTCAGGAACCAGCATCACATAGTATCAGGTATTAATGTTAAGAAAGCCATTTGTAACTTCTTCACCTCACCATCCTCATCATCAGTATTTCTCACCAGTTCTTTGCCTCAGTATTGAACCTGTGCATCATATTCTGCTTTCCTCTATTGCCACAATGCTTTTTCATAAGAATAATATTTCAAATTATTACATTTTAAAATAAAAATGTTTATTTATTTGGCTGCAATGGTCTTTAGTTGCAGCGTGCTGAATCCTTAGCTTCAGCATATGAACTCATAGTTGTAGTATCTAGTTCCCTAACCAGGGATTGAACCTGGGCCCTGGGCATTGGGAGNTACATATATTGACCGTATTGTTATTTGAGATATGTCCTCTTTATGGCGTTCGATTCACGATCTAGCACATTTTTATACACGTGATCTTGTTAAGTACTCATCAAGTGAAGTTTAGTTCAACTGGGACACTTTTGCAATCTCAGTCCTTGTCAACATCATGTATAAGAATGAAGCAATTGCTTTCAGGTTTGAGCTTCAGCTTTGGGTCTGTGAAGAGGGGAGCAGAGCCCTCTGGCAATCTAAAGTTCTGCTCCAGGTTCCTATACCTTGATGTCTCTGGTAGGCATTTAATATCCAGGCTATTCCTTGCCTTAAAGAAAAAGAGGTTGCCTGCGCTAAGGAGATAGCTATTTACCTCCTTGAAATAGTATCATATAGTTGCTCCTAAGGCAGAAAAAGAACAAACGCGATGGTATGAGATTAAGAAAGGCCAGTGGGAAAGAACTGAGAATAGAGAGTATATATATATTTTTTAAAAGTGTCAGCTCTTTGCATCAGGTGGCCAAAGTATTGGAGCTTCAGCATCCGTCCTCCCAATGAATATTCGGGGTTGATCTCCTTTAGGATTGACTGATTGGATCTTTCTGTCCAAGGGACTCTCAAGAGTCTTCTCCAGCACCACAGACTGAAAGCATCAGTTCTTTGGCACAAGGCCTTCTTTACGGTCCAACTCTCACATCCATACATGACTGTTGAAAAAACCCATAGCTTTGACTATTCAGACCTTTGTCTGCAAAGTGATACCTGGTTTTTAATACTGTCTAGGTTTGTCATAGCTATTCTTCCAAGGAGCAAGTGTCTTAATTGCATGGCTGCAGTCACCATTCACACTGACTTTGGAGCCCAAAATGAAATCTGACACTGTTTCCACATTTTCCCCATCTATTTGCCATGAAATGATAGGATTGGATGCCATGATCTTAGTGTTTTGAATGCTGAGTTTTAAGCCAGCCTTTTCACTCCTCTTTCACCTTCATCAAGAGGCTTTTTAGTTCCTCTTCACCTTCTGCCATTAAAGTGGCATCATCTGCATATCTGAGGTTGTTGATATTGCTCCTAGCAATCTTGATTCCAGCTTGTGATTCATCCAGCCCAGCATTTTTCAATATGTTCTCTGCATATAAGTTAAATAAGCAGGGTGACAATATACATCCTTGAAGTAACCTTTCCCAGCTTAGAACCATGTCCAGTTCTAACTGTTGCTTCTCATCCTGTATACAGGTTTCTCAGGAAGCAGGTAATGTGGTCTGGTATTCCCATCTCATTAAGAATATTCCACAGTTTGTTGTGATCTGCATAGCCAAAGGCTTTAGTATAGTCCATAAAGCAGAAATAGATGATTTTTTGAAATTCCTTTCCTTTTCCATGATCCACTATATTTTGGCAATTTGATCTTTGCTTCCCCTGGTTTTCTAAATCCAGCCTGTACATCTGGAAGTTCTCAGTTCACATGCTGCTGAAGCCTATCATGAAGGAATTTTAGCATAATCTTGCTGGCATGTGAAATGATTGCAACTGTTCAGTAATTTGAATATTCTTTGGCATTGCCTTTCTTTGGAATTGGAATGAAAACTGACCTTTTCCAGATTATACAGATTATCCATATTTCTTTCCACTTTTCCCACTGTTGTATTATTTTGAAGCAAATTCTTTGGACCAAGATTAAAATGGAACTCCAAGTATAAAATGGCCATGGTAGGAAGTGTTTTAATGAGAAGTGTGTGTGCTCAGTCATGTCTGACTCTTTGTGGCCCCATGGATGGTAGCTCACAGACTCCTCTGACCAGGGAATTTTCCAGGCAAGAATACTGGAGGAGGTTGCCATTTCTGCCCTGGGGATAGAACTCAAGTCTCTTGCATCTCCTGCCTTGGCAGCAGATTCTTTACCACTGCACTATGTGGGAAGCTTCTTAGTGAGAAGAGGCAAAGGCTAAATAGGACTGAACTGGTAGAAATAATTCAGTTTCTGAATTTCCGCAATTGTGCTTTGTAATCCACTCCTTATCCCATGTGCCAATATGAGACACAGACTAGACTGGATATGGTGTAAACGGAGGACTGGAAGGCCACAGGATGGAATTTAGGGATGAGAGCCCTGAATGAGGACCATAGGGAGAAATTGTTTTTCTACATTTTTGCTGCCTTCTTTAAGTGATTTTTGAGGCCAAGATCCTAAGGGATCAAAGGTTCAAAAACAAATGACTAGCTCCTAACTTAGAAAAATTAAAGGGAAATGTCCATATTTCAGTGTACCTCCCCTCAGTTACTTTATGTGGAAAGTGGAGGGATATTTCAAGCCAAAACCAAGCTGATAATCATTACCTTGGAAGAGTATACAATCAAAAAAACACTGAGAATATGTATAAATTATACATATATAAAAAAAAAAACCACACAATAAAAAGCACTGTGTAGGTTAAATGAATCTTCACAATAACCTATTAAGTGGCGCTGGTGGTAGAGAACCCCCTGCCGATGCACGAAACCTTAGAGACTCAGGTTTTATCCCTCCGTCAGGAAGATCCCCTGCAGGAGGGCATGGCAACCCACCCCAGTATTCCCGCCTGAAGAATCCCATGAACAGAGGAGACTGGCAAGCGACAGTCCATGGCATGGCAGAGAACTGAACTCTATTGAGGCAACTTAGCATTTATGAACAATAGCAACACTATTATTATTTTTACTGACCAGGAAATTAAGTGTAGGTTAAGTAGTATCTGTCATGGCTGCCCAGAAGGCACAGGAAAGGATCTACAAGATAAAGATTTGGAGTCTAGTTGATGTGATTAGTGCTCTCATAACTGCTTCTTAGCAGTTCTGGCTCTTTTCCTAGCATTGCACAAATTTAATCCATCATTACGGAGTCATAGAGTTGGGCTTCAAAATGTTCCTTTGGTCTGCCTTCTCACGTTATTTCCACTGTGCCATCAGTTCAGCTGCTGAATTATTCATCAGCTACCTACTGTTGCTGTGCTAAAAGGCAGTGTTGATAAATGAGTAACAAAGCTGCTGATTACACACTCAAATTTGAGCCAGTGTTTTTTAACCTATATGAAACCAATATGATAGTGGCGTTAAATACTAGAAACATATTTTAAAAAATCAACGTGGAATTTTCATCTTGTTCTGGAAGGTTCTCAGCGTATGTGGGTGACAGAGACAGAGAGAGAAAGAGATTCATCCTTCCTTCCCTGATGGTGTTTCTCGTGGTTTCTTCCTTAGCCACCTTCTCTATTTTCTAGGCAAATTCACTAACTTACTTCTGCATTCTTCTTTGGAGCTATGAGCTTCTAAACCTAACAATCAATGGACATTTATTTCCATTTAAATATCTCTCTGGGCATTTCAAACGCAACGTTAAACATATCTTTCTATGTTAGCAGGTCTGAAAACCTGCTACTTATCCTTTCTCTACTTCAGGAACCAGCATCACATAGTATCAGGTATTAATGTTAAGAAAGCCATTTGTAACTTCTTCACCTCACCATCCTCATCATCAGTATTTCTCACCAGTTCTTTGCCTCAGTATTGAACCTGTGCATCATATTCTGCTTTCCTCTATTGCCACAATGCTTTTTCATAAGAATAATATTTCAAATTATTACATTTTAAAATAAAAATGTTTATTTATTTGGCTGCAATGGTCTTTAGTTGCAGCGTGCTGAATCCTTAGCTTCAGCATATGAACTCATAGTTGTAGTATCTAGTTCCCTAACCAGGGATTGAACCTGGGCCCTGGGCATTGGGAGGGTGGTGTCTTAGCCACTGGACCACCTGGGAAGTCTCTGATTACAAGTTTTGAAACCACTTTATTGAAGTATTATTGAGATATAAAGACTGTACTTAATATATGCAACTTGGTGAGTTGGATCCTTGAAAAAGCAAGAGAGTTCCAGAAAAACATCTACTTCTGCTACAATGCGAGAGACGTGGGTTCGATCTCTGGGTTGGGAAGTTCCATGGAGAAGGAAAAGGCAACCCACTCCAGTACTCTTGCCTAGAAAATCCCATGGATGGAGGAGCCTGGTGTCTATGGGTTCGCAAAGAATTGGACACGACTGAATGACTTCACTTTCACTTTCATTTTTCTGCTTCATTGACTATCCCAAGGCCTCTGACTATGTAGATCACTACAAACTGTGGAAAATTCTTAAAGAGATGGGAATACCAGAGTACCTTACCTGCCTCCTGAGAAATCTGTATGCAGGTCAAGAAGCAACAGTTATAACCAGACACGGAACAACGGACTGGTTCAAAGGAGTGACTTGAGAAAGGAGTGTGTCAAACCTGAATATTGTTACCCTGCTTATTTAACTTCTAAGCAGAGTACATCATGAGAAACGCTGGGCTGGAAGAAACACAAGCTGGAATCAAGATTGCCGCGAGAAATATCAATAACCTCAGATATGCAGATGACACCACCCTTATGGCAGAAAGTGAAGAGGAACTAAAGAGCCACTTGATGAAAGTGAAAGAGGAGAGTGAAGAAGTTGGCTTAAAACTCAACATTAAGAAAACTAAGATCATGGCATCTCGTCCCATCACTTCATGGCAAAGAGATGGGAAACAGTGGAAACCATGACAGATTTTATTTTCTTGGTCTCCAAAATCACTGCAGATGGTGACTGCAGCCATGAAATTAAAAGACGCTTGCTCCTTGGAAGAAAAGTTTCGACAAACCTAGACAGTGTATTTAAAAGCAGAAACATCACTTTGCCGACAAAGGTCTATATAGTCAGAGCTATAATTTTTCCAGTGGTCATGTATGGATGTGAGAGTTGGACCATGAAGAAGGCTGAGTGCCAAAGAACTGATGCTTTTGAACTGTAGTGTTGGAGAAGACTCTTCAGAGTCCTGTGGACTGCAAGGAGATCAAACCAGTCAGTCCTAAAGGAAATCAACCCTGAACATTCATTGGAAGGATTGATGCTGAAGCTGAAACTCCAATACTTTGGCCATCTGATGCAAAGAGCCAACTCATTGGAAAAGATCCTGATGCTGAGAAAGATTGAGGGCAGGAGGAGAAGGGGGCAACAGAGGACAAGAAGGCTGGATGGCATCACTGACTCAATGGACATGAGTTTGAGCAAGCTCCAAGAAATGGTGAAGGACAGGGAAGCCTGGCGTGCTGCAGTCTGTGGGGTCACAGAGTCAGTCAAGACTGAGCGACTTAATAGCATAGTAGGTAAGCATATTAGTGAAACCATCACCACAATCAATGCCACAAATATCTATCACCTCCAAACATTTCCTCCCACCCTCTTATAACTTTTGTGTGGGGGTGTGATAAGAACACAACAAAGTGATAATGTGTTCTTCATATATTTTCTACTAAAGGTTTCCATTTGCTGTTTAAAATACCCAACCGTATTACTGCATGCTATTGGGTGAGCTGACTTCTGCCTACCTCTTGAGTTTTATTCAGG